>JAXGGA010017121.1:0-25097 GCA_038373865.1 Uloborus plumipes | reverse complement strand
CCTATCGTAGTGCTGTCCACGAGACCACCGGATATTCCCCATCACAGATGCTCTTCGGCCGAGAGCTTCGGCTGCCTTGTGATCTCGTCTTCGGTCTCCCTCCAGATGCGCCTTCATCGCCTGAGGAGTACGTCCAGGATCTCCAGACCCGGTTGGAAGACGTTCATCACTTCGCAAGGGAGCGAATCAACATCGCGACGGAGAAAATGAAGACCCGATACGACACAAGGTCCACTGGCCATGACTTTCAAGAAGGTGACAAGGTATGGCTGTGGAATCCCATCCGACGTAAAGGTCTATCACCCAAATTTCAGTCGCATTGGGATGGACCCTACACAGTCCTTCACCGGCTGAACGACGTCGTAGTGAGGATCCAGAAGTCATCACATTCAAAACCTAGGGTTGTACATTATGATCGGCTAGCCCCATACTATGACCATAGTTCGTGAAATAGATCAAAAGCTACCATGGTAACTCGTTTGTAAATTTTGTAAATAACTTTTGCCTTTAATTGTTTGTAATATTACTCTATCAGTGTTATTATTTCTTTCATGTTCTCATTGTTTATCATGTTTACGATTTTTTTATCATGTAATGTGTGCATCTGTAAATTTTCCCTTGCTTCCTTTCTGGGGATTGTACTGCCCGGGACGTGCAGTCCTTGGGAAGGGGGCAATCTTACAAATCTTGTAAATAGTTATTGTTTTTCCTGCCTTGCATCATTTTCATTAGTTTTGGTTTTATCTGGCGTCATGTTGCAAAAGTATCTGAAGATATCACCTTTATCGCTTGTATACCGGCCCTGTAACGTTTTGTAGTTTTTACACTTGCCCTACATTTAATAAGCATGAAGACATTTTCGCGTGGTTTTCTTTTTATCACTAGAATTTGTGAATGGATTGTTCAAAGTTATGAATGAACATAATGCTCCGGATTTTGCTAGAATATTGTCGTAATTTCGTTCTCGAGTATAAATAGCTGGCCTTGAACACAGTCAGTTAGTTTTTCTCAAATGGTATTTCTGAGAGGCTCGGTTTTATTCGCTTTGGGCGGATGTTTGTTTTTGCTTTTGTAATTTCTTAATTACTGTTCACGTTAGATACGTGGTGCTGAGTTACTGTTAAGAGTACAGTGTACTGTTTGCTACCTAATTGCTGGATGTTTGGCAATTGTTTCCTGCTCATATTGTAAATAGTGTAAATACTTGTAAATAAATTTATAGTTACTTCCTCAAGATTGGAATGCTCATTTAAAGAAAGTTGAAGGTGCTACGGACTCGTTACAATACTAATATGACGTCTCACCTGGGGATTGATTTGAGGATTATTTTCACCCTAGGTATATATTGTTTTTCAGACGAAGTGTTTCTTTTTCAATTCGACCTTCACAAAGTGTACTTCCATTCAATATCTGAATTTAAACTTATGATTCATTTCATCCCCTCCCCCAGCACCAATCTTCAATTTTGAAGGAAGGAAATAAATGGGTCGCCCCAAGATCAAAGCAAACAGCAAAATAGCACTGTTTCCCCTTGTTCTCATAATGTTTTCCCATTATTTTTACACAAAACTGAAAAGAAATCAAAGTATCACGTTATATGTTAGTCCCCATCACTGCCTTTCCTTTCTCTTATTGGACAAAGCTTATGAGCTAATAGGAAAGAGTAACAAACAGAACAAACTGAAACACTACCAGACATCAGTAGAGACTAAGGCTTTGAAATGGGGTTAGACGGGATGATAAAAAAAATAAAAGTTTGGAGTGGGAAAGTAGGGTAAGGGGGAGGGAGCAATATGTGAAGAAGTTAAACAAGATGAGAGGTTGTGATCAAAAAAGCAGTGCTGCATTACTTTCCTTTACAACAAAATGAAAAAGAACACAAACAATTAAAAAAATTAAATAACAGCTGCACACTAGATAATGTGGAAAGAAAGTTATGGGGACACAGGCACATGATCTGATATTTTGATTTATTTTCAGTTTTGTGCGAAAAGAATAGAAAAAACGATGAGAACAAGGAGAAACAGTGCCATTTTGCTGTTTGCTATGATCTTGGGGCGACCCATTTAACTCCTCCCTTCAAAATTGAAGATTGGTGCTCGGGTAGAAGATGAAATGAATCATAAAGTTAAATTTCAGATATTGAACGGAAGTACACTTTGAAGTTCGAATCGAAAAAGAAACACTTCGTCTGAAAAACAATATATATACCTAGGGTGAAAATAATCCTCAATTCAATCCCCAGGTTAGACGTCATATTAGTATAGTGTGAATGGTATATTGGGGTGGGGAGGGGGATACTTCGTCTAGTTATAAGGAAACCCATTTACCAACTTTAAATAAGTTTACTATTCATTTTGTATCAAAGAGTTTTTGTTTTTTATCAAAAACATTTTGAACAGTTTTGAACTAAAAAAGAGTGGTTGTGCGGGGTAGGAAGGGGGAGGGGGGTGAACCTGACAAATCTATAAGCTCATGCCAGCTTACTTTAAACATATTCATGTTTGTTTACTACTTTTTAGACCATCACAAGCAAGAGAACTTAGTATTTAAATAAATAGAATCTAAAAAATATCACTTTTTTTCCTATACAGTTTTATTCGAAAATTCAAAAAAATACGATCCCATTGAGATCCCAATCTAAAATTTTGTACAAACATAGATAAAATACACAAGAATTTTTGAGAATTTTTTCAAAAAAATTCATTATGTTTTTCGAGAAATTTAAATTTGAAATTTAAATTTCATTTTTTTAAAATAATTTTTTAATAAAATTAGTAATGTTGCATATCATATTAAGCGGCAACTAACGCACTTTAAAATGCCATTTACCAAATCGTTCTACCTATATTTGGTGCCGAGTTATGGTCCCTTTTATGTTCCCTTATCCATGGAAAAACGAGGGTTTTTGCAAAGTTCAAAGTCTCATAAATGAAAAAATAATAGAGATAAAAATCTAAAAATTGAGACTTTTGATTACCTCAAGGGGTACAATTGAAGAGCCAAATTTTAAAGAAATACAAAAATACAAGGTAAAATTTTTCTCAGATTTTGGATCACTTGACGTGGAATGACCCTAAAGCAGTTTTTTACAAGTTAAATAGTCCCTCTTCTTGAGAAAACCAGTTAGACCCGCTATTTGGACATCAGAGTTTATTTTTTGACAACTATTTTCAGACAAATCAGTCAAGCAACGATCCAGCATGGGTAGCTACAGAAAGTAAGTTTTCTTTTTCTTTGCGAGCTTTTTCCATCAAATTAAACAATTTTAAAATGATTTGCTCAAGATTGATCACAGATGCCTTCTGTAATGTTACTTTGCAAAAGTAAAGTCAAGTAAACTCATATTTTGTTTACATATCTGCAAAATATCCCATAAACAGGACGTTAAGTAACCTAATAAATATGGCAACGGCGATCTATTTTACGCCTAAAATGTATGTAAACCATTCCAAGTAAGAGTCTTAAGCAGATAAAAATTGAGAAAAATTGTTAAAAAAAACTTGGGTATAAATGGGGTAAAGAAATAAATGAGTGATTAATTTAATTGACTTAACAATTTGATAGTTTAACTATATGCTTATAGAAATACGTGCCACAAAACACAAATTCCTATAAATAATTTTATGCTAAATTAGAAACTGATTTAAATACAAAAAATAAAGTCACAATTTTGCAATATAAAATATGTTAAGCCATAATAATCACAATTCCATCACATAGGAAACACTTCCTTAACAGAGCAAAACATTATAATGACTAGTACCAATAATAAACATAGTGACAGCTATAAGCATTTGACTGGTTCCCTGAATAAAAAGAGTAATTGGCATTAAAATTAGACATTATAAAAACCCCTTTATAACTGTTAGTTTTCTTTAGTTTAAAGTATGAATAACGTCTTTTGTACTGCAAACATTTGAATTTTGTTTATAGTAATGAGTTTGGTATTGAATCTTATTTAAAATGATGCCTCAATTTTTTTGAAACGTAACATACCGTATATATTTATATTTTTTATTGTTATGGACAAAAAGGAAATGTTATTCTTTGAAACGTAAAAAAAAACATGATGTGAAAGCTCCTACAATTTTAAAAAGTAAAAAAATCAACTTTTTAAGCCTTTACATGGCCCTCAAAAAAAAAAAAAAACAATAAGTATAAAATGGTAAGTCACAAAACAATGTGCTTCAAATCTGGATGCGCATTGGTCTCACTGAGATAAATATTTCGAATTAAATGTCCCTAAATTTTTTACTTTTTCTCTGACGTCTTTATTACTTTTAAACTTTCAATACAATTTATTCAATTGGAAGAATGTACCTAAGACCAAAGATTGAAAAAATATACGTCTTGTAAGTATGTGTATTAATGCCTGACATTTTTTTCCAAAGATATTTTGTATACTGGTTGCAAACAGTGTTTAATGGACAGGAAAAATAACAAAAAAATATTATGCAAAAAATATTTTTATTAAGGAAAGAAAAATCGTCCCTTAAAAGTTACGATAGACCCCAGAGGGTAGGGGAAAGTACCCCAAAACGGGATAGCTAACCTATTCTTCGCTTTATTTCTTATTGTATACAAGGTACATTCCAAAGTTAGACGCCATTTAAAAGTATACACCTTTTACATTACTAAAAATATCTTTGCCATATTTGTTCGATATTATTTATGTGAAAAATACTGGTTTCAAAAAGTTTTATACGATCCCGTTTTACCCGACCAAGGGTGGGTAAAACGGGATAGGAAATTGTATGTTATTATTTTGTACTAATTTTACTTTTGATTTAGTTTTCAGACCAAAAATAGGCTACGTAAATGTAAAGTTGGAAAATTACATAACACAGAAATCGCATAAAAATGTGTCGTCTTCTTCGTCTGCTTTGGAATAAGCTTCGTGGGCCCATCCCTGGCAGCTCGAGCATTGTATCCAGCTTCCTTCTCCAGATTTCGATTCAAGATACAGAGCGTTGCAGAAAATACATGTTTCATCTTTTTCAGTTTCATCTTCTGAAGACGACGACGTCCAACCTTGGCTAACTGATGATTTTTTTTTCGTTTTTTTTTTCATGTTATGTCCATTTTCTTCCATTTTTGCAATTGATGTTTGTGGGTTTTTTTCAGGTTCAGAGCAACATTTTTAAAATTTATATGCCTGTTATGCATCTCCACCTGTTTTTCTTTTACGCCTCATTTGTTTTGTTTTCGGAACATTCAAGAGACTTGTTTTGGCAGCCCTTTTTTTTCAGCTTTTAAGTTCTTTTTCGTTCTTTTTTTTGCTCGTTCTTCTCCTTCCAACTCACGTTTATATGGGCTTCTTGTTGTAAATGCTGGTTTCCCTCTTCTATTATCGTGTTTATTTTGAAGTCTTGGTCCAATCACTCGTGGTGGAGGTAGAATTTCTTTGGGTGAAAAAGAAAATGGCAGTGAAGGGCGACAGTATAGTCCAAGTCCTTTGACTCCTGTTGAAGTGAACGGTTGGATAAGGCCTGCATTTGTGCTAGTGTCATCGTTGCACTAAGTGATTCTTTCAATACTGTCTCTAGTGGTTGGGATGACAGCATACTCTTAGATGCTATGACTGAATTTGAAGATCCTTCGGATCTGATCTCATTTTGTTGCAGATTTAATGGGTGTTAGGACGTCATGTTCTGAGCATCCAACAATGGGTGATCTGTTGAAAGAGATTAAGCAAAGAGATATTCAGGAAAGACATCTGGGGTTATATGGGAAAATGCCTGTTTTCGTGAAACCATTCACAGTAGTTTCGACAAGAGCTGCTCGTTAAAATCCTGCATTGAACATATTTCCTACTTCGTAGATAGTAATCCCTTTGTCAGGATGGTTGAACATCCACTTGCGAACCTCTAGCTCGCTTCGTGCTGCTTAAACACATTGACATTAATGGACAAAAAACATTAATGGAAATGGTCGGGTAAAACGGGACGCATCAAAATTGTATCCCGTTTTGTGCACCCTAAAAGTGTCCCGTTTTGCCCGACCATGATGCTTTTGACAACATAAAGGGCTTACCCCGGAACCGCCACTCACTAGCAATATTTAAGTACATGAAATTGTTGCTAAAAGAGCTATGAACAAAATACTGTTCCAACCGGAATTGTTCCGAATTACGGAGAACCACAACTCTAGTTGTTCTGCAGTCGAAAAAAGTAAAAAGTAAGTAAAAATATCAATTGAAAACTTTGAGAAAATATTTTTTTGCGAAATACGTGGCTAGAGTTGAGATATTAACTGAGTATGCTGTCATGGCGGTCGGGAACCAGTTTAGCCTGTCGCCTGCGAGATAGTACCACCAGTCAAGCTCCAACGCCCACTATCCCGTTTTGCCCGCCTATCCCGTTTTGGGCAGCTCTCCCCTACATACTTTTTTTACTAAAATTTTTTTCTGCCTGCGATATAATATTTAAAAAGACATTTTATAAGAAGAAATAAAATCAGCAATTAACATAAACTGGGCAGCTGGGAATAACTTTGAAAACAGCTTTTTTTCTTGTGATTGTGAACGATGTAATTTTTGATAAAGATCATGTATTATTAAAACTGCTACAGTGCTGCAATCTGTTAATAACGAATTTAAAGAATACCAAGGTACTGATTGAACACTATTATTTGGTTGAAATGTTCATTTTGGTTATTCAGACACTTTTTTGGACCGTCCCTAAAAAGAGACGATAGGCATCAATGGGTTAAACTTTCAATACAATTTGTGCAATTGGAAGAATGTAACTAAGACTAACGATTGAAAAATATAGGTCTTGTAAGTTAAACGGCGACACTCTGTATAATTTCCTAAATGTATACATTACGTCTGTACGCGCACAAATGTTGATATAGATGTAAATCAATCAATCAATCATTCCTTCATTCATCCTATACCGTCAATTGTTTGCGCATTCACGCATTCAATCTCTTCCTCAATTAATCCATTCATTCAGGCCGAGCAATCAAACATTCATTTCATTTGTTAACTAATCAACCAATCAGTAAATCATTTATTTATTTTTCTGGGAATCGAGCAATCGTTTTATCGATCAATCACTTAACCAATTCAATCATTGGTTTAATTGATCATACAATCTTTCTGTATGTTTTATTTATTCTCTAATTCATTCATTTAGTCAAACATGATTTCATTTGTGCAATCATTGAATTATTCATTTATGCAATCGTTCATTCACTTACTCTATACCCTGTGCAACGAGAGGAGGCGGCTCAAAGTAAAATTAATTTCCCACTCTCCGCACTTTTCCCCTGATGGTTGTCATAGTTACGGCAATAGGAACTGTTTCCCTATTTAGCTTTTGCAACAATAGTTAAATGCAAGCAGTTAAGAATGCTTTGTGCGTAAACTATTAATCTATTGAAAAACCAACGTTAATACAGCACAAAATTTTCTCAGAAATTTTTGTTGCATTAACGTGTGACTGGATTTGTTAGAAAACGTTGAGAAATAACTGAGACATGAAGATATAAATAAAATCGTAAGCCTAATTCGATAAGCATCAAATAAATGAAATGCCTCAACAGCAGTGCATAAAAAAAAGAGTGGAGTTGTTTTCTTTCGTACGGTTTCCATGGTGACGACGCAAAATTTCTAAGCGTGATCAGCCTGCTTTAAGGGGGTCTGGGACACAAAAATCGTCAAATTTTGCATTTTTTTAAATTATTATTTCAAAAAATTCTCTGTTTTCTCCTCCTTAAAATGACGTTTGAATCTTGTTTCTATCTTAATTAGAACGGAAGATATGATAATTTTCGTTGAGTGTTGTTTTGAAAAATGTAACCGTCAGGTAGCTGTTGCCATGGCAACGACTTCGCTTAAAATGTAAACAAACATTCTTCGGCGAGTTGTTTCGGATGTTATTTAATATTTTTTGCATTAATTTTAGAGAAATATATTTTAATTGTTTTATTTAATTTCTTTACAACTCAACTGGATGCTTTTAAAAGGTATTTCTGCAGTTAATCAATATAAATTTTAACTATAAAACTTTAAATGCGATTTTCGCCATGATGCAATTTTTCAGGATTTCTTGAGTTCAAATTCTTATAACTCAAGAACTAATAAGGATAGCATTCTGAAATTTGGAGAACATCTTTTTCAAACAGTTAACTTGAATTTGTATTCGGCAAATTAAAAAAAAAATTGTTCAAAAAGTATGATTTTTTGAAAAAAAGTACTTTTGAATTTTTCGAAATTTTTATTTAAATATTATAAATTTTTTTTTAAATTATTATTTTAAAAATTGCCGAATACAAATTAAAGCTTATATGTTTGTGTTCACATATATGAAAAAAAAAAATGAAAATTGATCAAGAATATTTTAAGTTTATGCGATTTAAAGCGGCCCATCTCTTTTTTAAAAAAAATTAAAAACAATATGTTATGTTTAAAAAAAAGGTAATGTTATTAATTGTCTTATATGTTATGATTTTGCTTGTTAAACAGATGGTGAATCAGTAGAAAATTTCAAACTCTAAACTGTTAAATAAAAATTGTTTCAGAATGTGTCCCGGACACCCTCAAAGTAGCAGAGTATAATAATTCTGCAAGTAATCCACTCATTTATAAAATTATAAAATGATTCATTTTTTCATCCATTTGTTCAATCTTTCATAAATTCCACACCAATTCGGCTGACATAAATTTACTCAGGTTGAAATCACTCTAGTTTCATATTTTTACGATTAAACTTAATTTGGCTAACTTTAACCTTACTAAATTCACTCTCTTTTTTTTGTTAGTCTGGAACAAGCATATCTGGTTCAGTTCAGACCAGTGGTTCCCAAAGTGGTCCACAGGGACCCCCAGGGTCCTCGGGAGTTTGCAAGGGATCCATATAAACCAGAGTGAGAGTTTGGGGTCCACAAGATTCAAATAAGGGTCCAGGAACCAGGATCAATAGCAAAAAATCCGAGCAACAGCCTGAATCAATCGGTACAATTTATAAAAAATGCTTCTTATAAACAAAATTGATAATAATACTTATCGTTCTGAATTATTTGCGCAATTGTATGAAGAAAACAATGAGAACTTTGATTGATTACCTTTTCACTTTGAAGTACGCTGGATGTTAAAAAGATCATGTTTGACAAATTTTTGAATACTTTTAATATTTTGAAAACTTTTTGATCCTGATGTCTTACAAGAAGAGCTGATTGGAATAAGCACTAATGAAGAACTTAAGGTAGACAGAAAGGGTATCAATATTTCTGCCTTCGAAAGGTCATATCTATAGCTTATGATGCCTTACGAAATATCGCAAGATAACTTTTATAAGTTTTTACATCTTCATAACTCGTACAAAATTCTGTCCAGTCACCTGTTTTCTTTAAAAAATAAGAAACAAAGTGACCGTCCCTGATCCGGGAGATAAAAAGTTATGTCTTACAAATCTAAAGCCAAATACTAAAAATTTGCTGTCGGTGCATCAAATACCCCCCCCCCCCCATCTCACACTAAAAACAGTCTTTTTTATCTTGTACGAATATTCTATTAAAGAATATTACCCGATTTATAAAGTTTGTGCCATTATTATTATGAAAGTGTGAATTAAAATGTTACGTTTTTCTCTCCATCTGTGTTCTTTTCATATAAATTTTAATTTTTTACTCAGCAGTAAAACTGTCAAACTGAGATTTGAGAAAAGTTTCTAGGCATTTAGAAGTTTTTTATTGTTTGAAAAACGTTAAATATTAAAAGAACGTTAAATTTCCTATTCATCTCGTTATATTTCCATAGATATTGCTTTCTATGGAACTAATGGAACTTGAATATCTAATTCGCGGTTTCAGAATGCTTCAGTTCTATTATCATAATGTCTGACTAGTTTTGGAACGACCCCTAGGAAGGGGGTTCACAAGAAACTGGAAAACTTGGCAAGGGGTCAAAGGAACAAAAAAGTTTGGGAACCCCTGGTTTAGACAAAATCAGCCTAAACTGGTAACCTGCTTAATTAATCGGTATTAAGCAGTAGTAGTACAGCCTCTAACCGAGCTGGCGGTGTGTTGCATGTAAATTAACCTGTTTTCCGCCACTAACCAAGTTAGTTTGAACTTAATCAGCGTCTGCTATTGAATTTCACCAGGACTAAATCAATATGGAGCTAAATGTGAGTCAAAGTAAGTGTCATTGAATGAGATGTCAGCTGATTAAATGAAAACAACAGTAGTGCTACTTGCAGCACTGAATTTTAGGCATAAGATAGAGTCTGGATAATACGTAAATGCATAGTATGTGCATTAGGGTGGTCACAAGTAAAATGGGGAAAAAAATTTGTCAACTAATCTTTTGAGGCACCCCTCTAAAATGTGCCAATGGGCTAGAAAATGAGATTTGCAAAGTTTTAGCTTAATCGGATCACGGGACGCGGGAGCGTCCCGCCCTGCCAAGAAAACCAAATACAAGCAGCCAAGAAATTTCCGTCGCCAAGAAAAATGTAAAAGAGCGACCAAAGGACGGATTACGCGAGTAACCAAACCGGGATTTTCACCCCTCTGTATCTCAGCCCCATAAAGATCCCTAAAGTTCACTTTTGGTATACTCAATATCCAGCGGCCCCTGACGGTACATACTAAAGCAAAACATCCAGGACCCTCAGGGGGAGGGGTGATAAATGTTAAAAAATCGCTATTTTTCGCACTTTTTAAAAATTGTTTGACAAGGGTCCAGACTAAACGGTAACTAAGATTGAGCTCTGCTTTTGCACCCACATTTATTTTGTCCCAAAGCTCGGCATAGGGTTTTTTTCGACCCCCACCCCCTCCCCGCTCGTTTTTATTTTTCGTATATTTTCTCCCCGGGGGTCTTAAGTGTTGATTTTTGGTATGAATATTCTCGATGAGACATTGAGGACGTATACCAAAATTTACCTCCCGGGGTCATCCCAGGCCGGAGTTATTAATGCTCAAAATTTGTCCGATTTCTATCAACTAGTTCTGTTCAACGTCTAAGCATTTATTCAAGCGATTGTCATTACTCATACTATTTGTTGTCATTGTTGGGCGACGAGGAAAGAAAACTCAGTCATTTCAAATTTCATCTATTGCCAGTTTCTATTTGTTAACAAGTAAAATATTCGTAATTGATTTTCTCTACTAATAATAAAGCTGAAGGTTTGTCTTTCTTTCCTTCTGTCTGTCTGTTACGCGCGTAGCGCCAAAACCGTTCGGTCGATTTTCATGCCACTTGGTACAAAATTAGTTTGTAGCATGTAGTTTTGCACCTCGAAGCGATTTTTCGAAAATTCCATTTCGTTCTTTTTCTATTCGAATTCTTAGCGGAAATTTAATAAAATAGGGAAGAAATATTTCACACACATTTTCAAGTCTTATGTCATTCGAAAGCTTGAAATTTTCTGCATAAAATGAAGTTTTTTCGAAGTTTCTACGATCATCAGGAGAGCTGTAACAATTGTTTTTAGAATCCCGAAATTCAATGGATCCGAAATTCTAAAATGGTTTTGCTCGAGAATAAAATTTGTTTAAAAAGACAAATGAAATGAATTATTTTGTCAACGGAAATCAACTTTTCATGTTGTTACCATGGATACGTGTTCATACTTATTTTTGTTTCGTTATTTTTCCAGCGTTGCCAGACGTAGTACTTTTGATACTACGGTAGTATTTTTTCGGCCCAAATAAGGAGCATAGTATTTTTCTGGCAACCCTGTTTCCAATATACTAATGACTTAATTAAAAGATTTGGCGGATTTTTTTTTTCATTTTCACAGATTTCGCATTTCAGCAACATTGATTTTGGCAACGTTTGGAAACAATAGTATTTTGTAATATTTTTTTTAGAGGAGGCGTAGTATTTTTTTTGTTTCAATTCTCTGGCAACCCTGTCTTTTTCCCGGTAAATATGTTTTGGGACCTTACTTGGCGCGTTTTCGAAAAGTCACCAACTGGCGCGTTTTTGCGTGTCTCGCGGAATTGATAGCTCCTAGAGAAACTATGCAAGCCAGGGTTACCACGCTTGGCGCGCCTATCGCCCATTTAGCGCGAAAAGGGTACCTAAAGCACAGATTAACCAAATATCATATCAATTGCGTTGTTGCATCGTTTCTTTTTAAAGTGTTTCATTTCGGAAAATGTATTGTTTTGTTTTTAAAGCTAGGAAATAAAACTTCTTCTTCTTTTAAACTTTGGTAAGATTTCTGTTGGTTTCTGTGAGCAACAAAATTGTTCTTATTTTCTCTTTTGGCTTATTTTTGTGCACCTCTCCTTGGTGTTGCATTCGAATGTCCCCAAGGGGGTGTTTTATCCCTTTTATGGGGTAAATCAGTGTTTTCAATGCAGACAAAAGTGATATGAATTGGCGCGACCACTTGTCGATGTATCGCCAAGCTTTTGGTCGTCAAGTATTTGCCGCCAATTTGGCAACATATCGCCAAGTTGGCGAAAAAAATGTTCTTTTTTTTATTTGGACTCAATTTGGCGCTATTGGCGATATTTTGCGAAAAATCCACTGAATGATGTTAAAATCGGCGATATTTAGGAGATTAATCATTGTAAAACATTTTTTTGCATTGTTTCGTGGCAAACTAGGGATATAAGGGTGATTCTCCAAAATCCGAACAATATGATGTCCTCGTAGGACAGCACAAAAATTATTTGACCTAGAAAGTTTTTTTTGTTTTTTTAATTGTTAGAAATACTTATTCTGATGTTATTCAATTCATATTAAAGCAATGTTTCATTTATTTTTTTCTACAAAAATTTTTGAATAGCCAAAAAGTCACCTTTTTTGCGTGTCCCACCCTGTTTCTAAAATGTAAATAAAATATTTTAAAATTTTACGTGAACATTGCACAAATTCCACTTGTAGTGTTGAATTATGTATAGTTATGAGTGTAATATAGTGTTGTTTTAGCTTATTTAAATGATTTTATAATCAGGTAGATCATTTTGAAGTTTGTCCCCAGATTGCATGTCCCTCTCCTGGCCTACAAATTGGTTCAATCATTAAAGGCAAAAAGAAGGAATTTTGAATCTGCAGTGCTATAACACTGTTTATTCTCATCACTTCTTTGGACTCATAGAGTATTTTGTCTATAGAATGTGTCTGCTGTTCGTATTATTCCTTAGTTCAAAATGAGGTATGTAACATTTTCGATGTCCTTCTCCTGGCCAACATTTCTGTTCTAAATAAAATAAAAATAATAATTCTGCCTGCAGTGCGTAATTGAGTTAAGAGGATAAAAGAGAAAAATACCATTATTTACCTTCTATATAATTCCGGGTAGAAATATCAGCCTTTTTTGATTAAAATGTCCCTCTCCTGGCGCAAAAAAAAAAAAAAAATGTCACTCTAGCATTACTTTTAAAGCACTGGTAAAACATCCGGTAGAATAGATGGATTTATTTACCAAACATTAGTTAAAAATATTAAAAAGGAGTCTTATTTATTAAAAAAGTATTCATTTAGAAAAATTTGAACTTTATTTTATGATTGTAAATCTCTTTCTTCATATAAATATTAAATTAGTCGGATGCTGCATCTCTTAAAACAGTGTTCGTTTAAGGAGGTTGTAAATTAGTTTTGTTTGTCAACAATAAACATAGTTTTTCATTCATGTTGAAGTTATTTCTTTGTTATTGTTGTAAAATTTCTGATAATCTATTGTAACGAGTCCGTTGCACCTTCAACTTTCTTCAAATGAGCATTCCAATCTTGAGGAAGTAACTATAAATTTATTTACAAGTATGTACACTATTTACAATAAGAGCAGGAAACAATTGCTAAACATCCAGCAATTAGGCAGCAAACAGTACACTGTACTCTCAACAGTAATTCAGCACCACGTATCTAACGTGAACAGTAATTAAGCAATTACAAAAGCAAAACAACCATCCGCCCAAGCGAATGAAAACGCGTCTCCAGAAATCAAAATCTGAAAAGAACTCACTGACTTGTGTTCAAGGCCAGCTATTTATACTCTGAAGGACATTTCTACTACGTTCTAGTAAAATCTGGAGTATTCTGTTTATTCATAAATTTGACTAATCCATTCACGAAAGTTCCAACAAATAAAAAGAAAAACCACTCCGAGCGAAAAATGTCTTCATGCTTATCAAAGTTAGGGCAAGTGTAAAAACTACAAAGTGTTTCAGGGCCGGTATACAGATGATAAAAGTGATATCTTCAGATACTTTTGCAACATGTCGCCAGTTAGAACCAAAACTAATGAAACTGATGCAAGGCAGGAAAAACAACAACTATTTACAAGATTTGTAACACTATCTATATCTATAAAAATGAGTGTATGTATACTTGTTCTCTATACAAATCCACAGTTTGCGTCAGATTTTCATCAAACTTGTCACAGAGGTTCCTTGATGCCCTAGTATTCTCATAGGCGGGGTCTTGAAATTTTAAAAAATCTAAAAAGCTCAAATATAAATTTTTTTCAAAAAATGACTCTTTTATTGGAATCTAGCCTATTTATATTGTAATCGAGATAGGCCTTTTAGCATTCAAATTGATGAAATTTAAGATTTTTAAATATGAGTATTTTCCAACAATGATTACGATTAAAGTAATGAATTTTCAATTTAAGGCTCACCTATTTCCTTTTAGCATTGAAATAAGTAAAAAACAATCATAATTCATGTGGACTTTATAAAAAGAACCATGGATTTGAATTTCAAATTTGCAATGCGACGACAGTTGCGTCTGTAATGGAGATAAGCCTTCAGAACGAGAAATAGATTTATTTCTGAGTTATAATAATTTTTACTTTGTAGGTGGGAACAATTAATAGAGAAAAGTTAATATTTAAATTTGGCGGGTGAAATTGATGCAATTTTTTCACTTCCATGTGCATATATTTCATGCCAGTGGACGCGGCAAAGCACAGACAACATTTATCTTTAATTTTCACCTTTTGATAAGACTATTTTTCTGTAAACGTTTAACTTTCTGTAATATTTTAGTTTTTTTCAAAGTTTGCACCTAAGAGACAGATTGATGCAAATTATTTTATACCCATATGAATAGAACTCTTTCAAAATTTTTTCCCTGAATGCTATGTTGTATTAATAAGCACCCGGGCAACGCCGGGTATTAAGCTAGTATTGCATAAAGCTTTTAAAAGTTGTCTTCAATTTAGTTTATTTTAATATGAGTTCGGCAGTTTTTTAATCGGAGGTCGGGTCGGGGTTTTTTTTTTTAATTTTTGATTTAATCGTAGTTCTTGTTAGCAACTAGCTTTGTTTTGTGTCTGTTCGGGTGGTACATTGTGATTGATTTCAAACTTATCCTCGACTGAAGTAGAGCCTTGAACTTATGCGCTAAGTGCATGCCTCCAAGAAAGCCATATGTCCGCTGTCAAGAAAAATTTTAAAGTGGGAAAAAAACTGATAAAGTAATACAACAACAGCACGAAACGTCCGATGGACGTTCATTTATGTCTTGATGGACGTTCAAACGTCCAAAAGTCGTCTTTGGACGTCGTTGAACGTCCATCGAACGTTTGTTGCTGTTGGGGTAATATTATTGCAAAAAGATGTGATATCTCCCCAAAAAACAACTCTGTTGTACAAACATCCCCCGCCAAGAAAACCTTAAACACTCAGCCTTAAAAAGTTATGATATCGAGTTTTCCCGCCAAGTTTGTGCCAAACTACTCCTCGCCTGTATGGATAGTTCGTTCAAATTGTTTTCAGTACTGTTAGGCGGGAAGTTTTGTAAAGTGAGGTGGTTGCTTGATGAGTAAAAACTTCCCGCTTGGCAGGAGTGAAAACAATTTAAACGAACTATCCATACAGGAGAGGAGTAGTTTGGCACAAACTTGGCGGGAAAACTCGATATCATAACTTTTTAAGGCTGAGTATTTAAGGTTATCTTGGCGGGGGATGTTTTTACAACAGAGTTGTTTTTGGGGAGATAATATTAACACGTGCCGCAAAGAGGGTTAAGTTAAGAAAAACAGCGATTTTTAGCCAAAAATTGTAGTTTTTACTCTGTAAAACCAAAACTACTAATCCTAAAAGTTTTATTTTGGTCTCATTTTGTAGGAAATTTTATTTTCTTTAAGTCTAATTTCTTTTAAAGTCTCGAAAAAAAAAATGATTAAATATTTTTCAGAATTTTCACAAGTCAGGCTGCAACGCAAATCCTCGAAATTGCAAGTAACATGGGGATTTTTTTTTTCAACTAATCTTTTGAGGCACCCCCCTAAAATGTGCCAATGGACTAGAAAATGAGATTTGAAAAGTTTTAGCTTAATCGGATAATATTAACACGTGCCTCAAAGTGGGTAAAGTTACGAAAAACAGCGATTTTTAGCCAAAAATCGTAGTTTTTCCTCTGCAAAACCAAAACTATTTATCTTAGAAGCTTTATTTTGATCTCATTTCGTAGGAAATTTTATTTTCTTTAAGTCTAATTTCATTTAAAGTCTCGAAAAATTTGATTGAATATTTTTCAGAATTTTTCAAGTCAGGCTGCAGCGTAAATCCTCGAAATTGCTTAGAAAAAAATAAATCACTAAAATGTAAATTAATAAGTTCTTTTAGTACATTTGATGAATTTACGGATAACGTTGACTTTTTAGAGAAAAAACAGCAATATTATTACGAATATATAATAAATTTATGTCTTTGAAACTCATAGATAAAATAAATAACTGCGAGTATAACTTATGAAATGAGCAGTGCAAGCCATAAATGAAGGGCTTGGAGGATTAAGGGGCTAAGTTACATTTTAAAAAATGAACACTCTCTACAATGGTAATAGATACAAGTGAGCAAATAAAACTTGGTAAATCAAACAGTAGATATCAATAGACCAATTTCATACGCACACTGATGACAAAACCAGAAAACAAAAAAGCTGCAAAAACTACAACAATAAAACTTTAAACTTTACTTATTCACAATTTCTGTTTTGTCACTTAACCCTTTAATCTCTTAATCCCCTTCAAATACAAAACGCTGCTTTCCTCCTTAGCTCTCAGAGCTGAATATTAGCTTAAAAATCTCTGCCTTGTTAGGGCTTTCGACCCCCTGGGGAAGGGAGAAAACTATGATTCCCCATTATCGAAAGGTGCAATAGCCATGCCTATTATGGGAGGGCTAAGAAATCATTAAGACACCCCACAACACTTTATAAATATAGTATTTATAGTTGTTCGCTTTGCAAGTCTTCAAGCGGACACAATCCTTAAGATTTAATGGAGAATGGCTCCACCTTCGGTTTCCAGATATCAACAAGCTTGAATTTAAGACAGAAAGACAATTTTTAATAGCCGCATGTCTCATCAAATCACAGGTTCCAAGTTACCTTCTATCTTTAAAACTTGCGTCAAATTAAACTAATGTTCAGAAAAGCTTCAAGTAACCAAAGGGAGTTCTCATTTTTTGTGAAAAAGCTAAGATGTCAACCAAACAATCTAAAACCTACGTTACAAACCTAGAAAAACTGTATGGTGAGAGGAGAAAGCTGCGAAGAATGCTGAGAGATCCAAAAATGCCATTTAAAACCAAAGAGTTAAGGATTTTCCTTTGATAACCACTTTTATGTTTCTCATCGGGATTCGTAGAACGGATAGTAGCAGCTACAGAAGAGGCATTAAATCATAACCGTCAAATTTTATTTTCAGTAGAAACGTCATACCCTTTTGTAGACAGCGATTTCGTCAACAAAGGTTTAATGTTATCAAAAATCGATTTAGGAATTAAGACTTAGAAGGAGCTGTTGTGTATTGGGATAAGAAATTTCATCTCGTTTTGTTTTTTTTACTTAACAAAGACAATTTAGAGGCTAGCAATTTTGATAACTAGTGGTGTTGAAGAGCAGATGGTAGGTGTTCCCATCCTTAAAGACAGCACGGGCGTGTACAAGTGCTGTATATTCAGTAGTTGAGCATTGGGGCTCAGTTGAAAAAAATTATGGAATGTATTTTGATACCTCTACTGAAAATAGCCGTAGCTTTCAGGAAACCTACGTTGTTACAGAAATATTTTCCGTATTCAGCATGTTTCCACCGCATCTTAGAAGTTGTTTTAAAAGTAGTTTTTAGTTGCAAAATGGAAATACATCTGCTGGTCATCAAGCAAATATTTTTCAAAAACTTCCAGCTGAATGATCAGTGTTAGATAAAAAGCTATTCAAAGCAGATACAGAAGATGAGAATATTAAAAATAAGCAATTTAGGTGAAAATTGAAACTTTCTTGTTGTGAAATTAAAAAGCTGCATTAGGGTGGTTCAAAAATTTTTTTTTTTTTGCTACGGACCGAGGCGCACCCTACTTTTTTTACATTTATGCATAAGATCACCCTCCTAAAATTTCAGCTCCCTACTGTTAATGGAAGATGGTGCTCAAACACCCTTCATTTTTACGCTTTTTCGTAATTTTTGAGTTTTTCAGACTAAAGAGACCAGTTTCTTGGAAGAGATTGTTTTTAAATTATTCTCATTTTCCAACGCATAAATATTAGTTCAACCAATGGGAAACTTTCTTAATCGTTCGAATCTAAATAGCAACACCTTTGATACAGTCAATTATTAAGTAGATCGCAGCACACAATGTAGATTGCAGTACTACTTGTCTACATGTTGTGCTATGATTTTCAAAACTTAGGGCCCTGCTCCACATGAGCGTAAAACGCGACCGAAATTGAAGGCAGAATCCGAAAATCCGGGTACTTTCCTTTTTACGCGGCGTAATCACGGCGTAATAGAGGACAGAAAAATTTTGGATTTTTAATTTATCCAACAACCAATAGAAATTCATCGTGAGATGTAAACATTTCTAGCCTTGGCGGCCGCCATTGCATGAACGAAAGTGCATTTGGAAAATATTCAAAAGAGAAGTGAGAAAATACCAAAAACTTAATGACAAAAAATCAAGTGGAAAAAAGCAAAAGGGGGGGGGGGGAGCAACTAGCGAAATGCTCAAAATAAGCTTTTAGTTGAGGTTTTTAAAGTCCACTATCTCGTAATATGTAATCATGTCAACAATTCCTATCCTTTGCGAGATTTTTATTATTCCATTCAAAACTCGGCGAGATTACAGGAATATAGTTTCTTGGCGAGATCCGAAATAAATAATGGTGCTTCGGCTGCTTTACATTGTAATGAACTTACAATTTATGACATGCTTTGCTGAGTTATTGATTGCTTGGCGAGATTGGAAAGATATGGTTAATTCCGCTCTATTTACTAATTTTAATTTAGCTTTAAAAAAAAAAAAGATTTGACCTTTGGCTGAGTTATTGATCGCTTGGCGAGAATAAAACTAACTAATGTTGTGTAATAAAGTTTTAGTGAAATGTTTTGTGGTTTAATAAACACTTTCATTTTTAAATATAGCAAATTTTTCAAGATTAGCAATAAATAGTAGAGTGTGTAGGTTATTTTACGTATTAATGAACTTTTCAATTTATTTAAGTTATGGGTTGCGTGTTTTATTTTTGACGGCGTGTTCAAAAAATATTTGAATGCTTCATGTGGTTTTGAGGGTCTAAATTACTTGGCAAGGTAAGCTGGCACTGATATTTTTTTTAGGTACAATAACAGCCACAATTTTGAGAACTCGATACGACCACGAAAACATAGCGTTGCTATAAATTCATTTCACAAAATATATAGTACAATTGCGAACGGTACGGAAACAGTGTCTACGCGTTTATTCAAAAAGATTAGCACCAAAGCCATTGCAAAATGTCTATTAAAATGTAAAAACTCAAAACAACACATAATATATTCAACCATCAAATCAAATTTTATGTCATCACGCTGCATTTGCTGTATTTTTCGCCAAAACATCTACTCAACGCTGAAGCTTTTTTGCCACCTTTAATGCTTATTATGTCTTCTTCAACAGCAAAAAAAAGCTATTTTTTTCTTGAAATAAAAAAAAACAACTTTTAAGATTTAAACAAGAGAAAATAATTGCAATGCTCAGCGAAATTCACAAAAATTACTGAATGAGAATTTTATTTCCAGTTTGGTTTGTTTCCGCTAAATGTATCCGTTTAAAGTGAAAATAAAAAATCGCCAAGTAAATAAAACAGGACTTGGCTCATAAAAATCTATCATGACGGATAATTCCATGCCAACTAAATTAAATAACTATTAAAGCTCCGTTATTTGTTGCCAATCTTTCACCCAATCATATTATTCCAGTAATGCTTTATTATGTGTCATTTCTCCTATTTGCTATCTAAATATCAAATATCCAATGAAAATGCAAGTATTATTCCGTCAGATGGCGCTTTTTTTCTGCGCAGAAAAAAAATTCTGCCCAAGTGGAGCACGCGTCCGACCGAAAAGCGACCGAAACCGAAAAAGGAAAATTTTACGCTTCTGCCCAATTTTTCTGCTTTACGTCGATGTGGAGCATGGCCCTTACACATGCCAATATAGAGTTGTGAAAGAGCTGTGCAAAATGTTTTTTATGTTTTTGAAATAGTGGGATGCAGAGAAAATTTTTTCAAGATTTAAAGTTTTAAACTAATAGTGCTAAGAGTATTACAAGAAGAGTGAATTAAATTATAAAAACTAATTGCCAAAAATAAATTATTGTAGCTAGTCTGGCATAGAACTAATCTGAAATTTAGGCAAAGATATTTACTTCGTGCTTATTTTGGTCATCATATTCCCACACAAGTTCTATTCTTTTTAATAACCTTAAAGTGAAAAATGTTTGGCAAAGAATTAAACAAAAAAAAAAAAAGAATGTTGCACATAGAACTTAAAAAATACGTTAACAAGTTTGAAACTTCAACTGTAAGCTTTTTATAAATCTACTAGCTTAATACCCGGCGTTGCCCGGGTGCTTATTAATACAACATAGCATTCAGGGAAAATAAGTTTGAAAGAGTTCTATTCATATGGGTATAAAATAATTTGCATCAATCTGTCTCTTAGGTGCAAACTTTGAAAAAAACTAAAATATTACAGAAAGTTAAACGTTTACAGAAAAATAGTCTTATCAAAAGGTGAAAATTAAAAAGAAATGTTGTCTGTGCTTTGCCGCGTCCACTGGCATGAAATATATGCACATGGAAGTGAAAAAATTGCATCAAATTCACCCGCCAAATTCAAAATATTAACTTTTCTCTATTAACTGTTCCCACCTACAAAGTAAAAATTATTATAACTCAATCTAATAAATCTGTCTGAAATAAATCTGTTTCTCGTTCTGAAGGCTTATCTCCATTACAGACGCAACTGTTGTCGCATTGCAAATTTGAAATTCAAATCCGTGGTTCTTTTTATAAAGTCCACATGAATTATGATTGTTTTTTACTTATTTCAATGCTAAAAGGAAATAGGTGAGCCTTAAATTGAAAATTCATTACTTTAATCGTAATCATTGTTCGAAAATACTCATATTTAAAAATCTTAAATTTCATCAATTTGAATACTAAAAGGCCTATCTCGATTACAATATAAATAGGCTAGATTCCTATAAAAGGGTCATTTTTTGACAAAAAATTTAAATTTGAGCTTTTTAGATTTTTTAAAATTTCAAGACCCCGCCTATGAGAATTCTAGGGCATCAAGGAACCTCTGTGTCAAGTTTGATGAAAATCTGACGCAAACTGTGGATTTGTATAGAGAACAAGTATATATATATACATACACTCATTTTTATAGATATAGATAGATAAATCTATGATCACTCTTGCTGATTACAAAGAGATAAATGAGGTATTATTAGTCAATTAGGGAGCCTTTCTGAGAAAATACAGTCTCCTATATGCCTCAAAATATTTGTGTTCCTATATAAGAAAGATATTTTTCATTTAATCATGAGCGAAAAAACCTAGGTACAAAACTTTTTACAATTTCAGCGCCTTTTTGTACAGTAAAACAAATAGATTGAACATTAATAAATGTTCCATTTGCTATTAAAACTTCTGGGAATATCTGAACTTGGAAAAAACCTTATAAGATATGAACGACCTGGAAATTGAAATAACAACTAGGACAGTTTTGTTAAAGTATTTGTGACACCTTTCTGGTGAATTAATTAGTTTGATTTAGTTTTTCGCATCAAATTCTAGTTGAAAGAAAAGCAAGTTATTACAAGAATAAATATGTGAAATATAACAAGTGTAGTACAGAACAATTGGATTTTTTTCAAACATGAATATTAGGAATTATTTTCTAACATTCTTCGTCCTACGCCCCAACGAATGCAAATATAATATCAATCACAAAATTAAAAGAAAAAAATTAAAATAAATAAATAATGGTGAATAACGTTGCTGAGGGAAATGTTCAAATATTTCAAGAATTTAACAGAATTTTTTTCAATAATGAAGACAATAAGCAGTTTCTTTTACCTGCTGTTGAAGCAAATTGAGTACTTATCCTTGCTGAGACAATAAAATATTCAATACTAAAAGTATCTCTCTCTCAAAAAAAAATCTATATATAAATATACATAGAAAGTTGAATTGCATAGCAAGAAGTTTAAGTATTTTGTCTTTAATTAAAAACTTCTTGCAAATTTCAGTATAACAACACTGCTCGGCACAAAATGAACTTCAAATGTATCTGACACTATTCTTGCTGTTTCTTATGTAAAATGCCCCACTGAATCCAAATATGATCTTCATTTCCCCCTTCAAGGTGATTTCTCGAACATAACTGGAATTAATATAAATAATACCGAAAGGTTCTTTGCTGAAGGAAATCTGCGGTGCGACTCATATGTAACATGCGATGTTTTCAAGGTTAAAAAAAAAATTGCAGCTTGAAAAAGTTTTTGGACTTGGGAGTCATAGAAGGCAGTCCGATGTAATTGTGTTGCACAAAAATATAAGCGTAAAATTTTGAAGCTGGAGAAAATGAGTTGTTGTTGATATGTTAAATATTTTACGGAGGGGAGGGGAAAATACCCCCATAAGTCTCCTAACTTGGGAAAAGTGTTTATTTTATAACTTTTCACCTCTCTAGCCCTACAGAAGAATGTTAATGGTAAATATAATGCTTCCTTCCCCTCCAAATAATATCTATGAAATTGTCGAAATCTGATGAAAATAGGAGGGGAGGGGGGCGCTATTTTCAAAAAGTGGGAGACAATGGGGGGAAAAGGTGGCCATATTAGGATTCAGGGGATCATTGAACATAAGAATCAGCAAGAATGATAGCAAAACACCTGGAATTTTTTTTTTGCCGCTCAACCGAAAAATGCTTGAAATTGACAAAAACTGGAGAACTATTTGAGCTTTGAGTACCGTCTTTTTATTTAGTAGGAAGTTGAAATTTTGGCAGAATATCAGCTTGGATAAAGGTAAAAAAATGAGCCACCGTCGTGACCTCTAGGACAAAATTTTTTTTTTTACCATAGGTTTGTGAACCACCCTAAGCTGCATCCTAGAGACGATTGCAATATATACCCCTATAAATCGTGTAAAAACCAATTTTATACTAAAGCTAAAAATATAGTAAATAGTTTAATGGTGTTCCATGACACAGCTGAAAGAGGTGTAAAATTCATTCCAGGCTTCAGTTCCTCTTTGACGAAAGACAAAGAGCAACTTTTATTACAAGAGTAGCTTTTATTACAAGTTAATGCTGTATGTTAAATGCAGGCAGTTTCCTCATTTATCAAAAGGTATCCCATCCAAGCCATCAGCAACTTAGTTTGTATGTAAAGAATAGTAAAATAATGGAATATAATTTAACAGTATAAAGGTGCATTAAAGCTTTTATTGTCATTTTAACTCTTTGCTTTCCGTCTTAACCCTTAATTCCTCTATTTTAACACAGGAATTTGTTTCATTTATTTCTAAAGTACCACGAAAATACCCCTTTTTTAATTGACAAAGTAAATCCAACAATAAGCAAATAAATGTAATTGAATATTGTAATGATTTTAGGTTTTTGTATGAAAATTTCTTATTTTTGATACACTCTACGATTTAACCTGAAAAATGCCAAATAAATATTTTGGACATGATAACAAAAATGAATGGGTTAGCACTTAACGAGAATTAAATTTCCTACAAAATGAGATCAAAATAAAGTTTCTAAGATGAATAGTTTTGGTTTTGTAGAGGAAAAACTACGATTTTTGGCTAAAAATCGCTGTTTTTCGTAACTTTACCCACTTTGAGGCACGTGTTAATATTATCCGATTAAGCTAAAACTTTGAAAATCTCATTTTCTAGTCTATTGGCACATTTTAGGAGGGTGCCTCAAAAGATTAGTAGAAAAAAAATTCCCCATGTTACTTGCAATTTCGAGGACTTCAGCCTGACTTGTGAAAATTCTGAAAAATATTTAATCATTTTTTTTCGAGACTTTAAATGAAACTAGACTTAAAGAAAATAAAATTTCCTACAAAATGAGACCAAAATAAAGCTTCTAGGATTAGTAGTTTTGGTTTTACAGAGTAAAAACTACAATTCTGTACCTCAGAACCAGACTAACGTAAGTCCATTTTCGTTATTTTTCGGTAGAGGGGAAAAACGATTGTCGAATACATCGTTTTTCCCCTCTACCGAAAAATGACGAAAATGGACTTACGTTAGTCTGGTTCTGAGGTACAGAATTTTTGGCTAAAAACCGCTGTTTTTCTTAACTTAACCCTCTTTGCGGCACGTGTTAATGTTATCCGATTAAGCTACAACTTTGCAAATCTCATTTTCTAGCCCATTGGCACATTTTAGGGGGGTGCCGCAAAAGAAATTCGAAAATTGATTTTTTGTAACCACCCTAATGTGCATACGCATTTGTTTATTTTTACTTTTTTGACGGTGGTACGTATAAATGCGTGGAAAAGGTATTTTTTAAAATCAAATGCGTATAACCGTTGTTCACTTATATTTAGATATTTTTCACTTATATTTAGATTTTATTTTTCATTAAAAAAAAAAGAAAATTTTGCGACAAACCATGTGGTGGAAATGAGTACTGCCACCTTGTAAAAACCAAAGACTATTTCCATTATCTGTGGGTGGGGGTGGGAGGGGAGACGTTTAAAAAGACTTTTTGTGGGTAGCTTTGAGTTGTATTATATATTACTTAAAATACTAGAGGTAACTTTTAATAAAGACATTGCTCAACGATAACTGTAATCAACAACAAATTTCCAACTGAAAACTC
>JAXGGA010017120.1:0-25100 GCA_038373865.1 Uloborus plumipes | reverse complement strand
CAGGGTTAGATTTTTGCACAGAAAGCAGGACAAGGGGTCATTGTTTTAAGTTGTTCAAATCTCAGGCTAATCTGGAAATTCGAAAAAATTACTATTTTAGCAGGGTAGTGGGAACTTGGAACAGTTTACCGGAAGAGGTGGTAAGGAGCAATGGAGTAGATAGCTTTAAGAGGGCCATTGATCTTAATTGGGGTCTTCAATTTGACTAGGACCAGCCCAGTTGGGCCCAGAGCCTGCTGCTGGTCGTCGCATTTGTATTTGTATTTGTATTTGTATAAAGCATGGAACTTTGTTATTCCTGGCTGAAGATTAATTTTGCTGTTCTGCAATTACTTTTTAATAAAAAGCAAGCTAAACTCAACTTTCAAGGCAAGTGTTTTTCATCTTTGTCATTAACATGGCCTACAGAATGCAAGTAAAATGTACATGTAAAATATTATTGGTGATGAATAGTCCTAAATCTTACATTTGTAGGTTCTTATTCGAAGTTAAGCCGAAAAATATTCAGATATGACTTTTTGAGAACATATCACTTGTGTTTCACATGCCCTTTTTCTACTGCCATTCACATGCCCCAATATGAGACACGTGGATGAATCAAAAGCCAAACTATGACAGTACAATGTTTAAAAATTATGTCTTACAGTTTACAGGTTCAAAAATTTCATTACTATACCTATTGTAACGAGTCCGTAGCACCTTCAACTTTCTTTAAATGAGCATTCCAATCTTGAGGAAGTAACTATAAATTTATTTACAAGTATGTACACTATTTACAATAGGAGCAGGAAACAATTGCTAAACATCCAGCAATTAGGTAGCAAACAGTACACTGTACTCTCAACAGTAACTCAGCACCACGTATCTAACGTGAACAGTAATTAAGAAATTACAAAAGCAAAACATTCGCCCAAGCGAATAAAACGAGCCTCTCAGAAATCCAATCTGAGAAAAACTAACTAACTAACTGTGTTCAAGGCTATTTATACTCGGAAGGAAATTTCTACAACATTCTAGCAAAATCCGGAGTGTTCTGATTCATTCATAACTTAAATAATCCATTCAAGAAAATTCTAGTGATAAAAAGAAAAACCCACGCGAAAATGTCTTCATGCTTATTAAATGTAGGGCAAGTGTAAAAACTACAAAACGTTACAGGGTCGGTATACAAATGGTAGAAGTGATATCTTCAGATACTTTTGCAACATGTCGCCAGATAAAACCAAAACTAGTGAAAATGATGCAAGGCAGGAAAAACAACAACTATAAGATTTGTAACACTATTGTGTTTGTGTTATCCACACACTTATTGTGTTATTCACATACCCATTGTGTCATCCACATAACCTTTTTATCATTCACATATGCCTTCAAAAAATATAAATCCAAAAATACAATAAAATACAAACATTTAAGCTCTACTGATATTCTATTTTAATTATGCAATTTATAATGTACTTTCCAAATTTTTTTCAGTTATTTAATTTTAAATTAATTTTTTGAAATCTACATGTTAGAAATGTTCCCGTATTTGTAGAATCACCCATATATTGGGAGATATGCTTGGTTTAGTTTTCGATGTTAACAACACCGATGAAAAAAATCGATGCTTAACATCGATATTGTAACGAGTCCGTAGCACCTTCAACTTTCTTCAAATGAGCATTCCAATCTTGAGGAAGTAACTATAAATTTATTTACAAGTATTTACACTATTTACAATATGAGCAGGAAACAATTGCTAAACATCCAGCAATTAGGTAGCAAAACAGTACACTGTACTCTCAACAGTAACTCAGCACCACGTATCAAACGTGAACAGTAATTAAGCAATTACAAAAGCAAAACAACCATTCGCCAAGCGAACGAAACGAGTCACCAGATCAAATCTGAAAACAACTGCCTGACTTGTGTTCAAGGCCAGCTATTTATACTCGAAACGTAGTTTCGATAATGTTCCAGCAAAATCCGGAGTATTCCAAATCATTCATAACTTGAAATAATCCATTGAGAAAGTTCTAGCGACAAAAAGAAAAAGAAAAAAAAAGAAAACACTCCGAGCGAAAAATGTCTTCACGCTTATTAAAATTAGGGCAAGTGTAAAAACTGCAAAATGTTTCAGGGCCGGTATATAGATGATAAAAGTGATATCTTCAGATACATTTGCAACATGTCGCCAGATAAAACCAAAACTAATGAAAATAATGCAAGGCAGGAAAAACAACAACTATTTACAAGATTTGTAACATTGCCCCCTTCCCAAGGACTACACGTCCCGGGCAGTACAATCCCCAGAAGCAAGGGAAAACTTACAGATGCACACATTACATGATGACCAATCATAAACATGATAAACAATAATAATGAGAACATGAAAGAAATAATAACGTTGATAAAGTAATATTACGAACAATTAAAGGCAAAAGTTATTTACAAAATTTACAAATAAATTAAAGGCAAAAGTTATTTACAAAATTTACAAACAAATTACCATGGTAGCTTTAGATTAATTTTACGAACTATGGCCATAGTATGGGGCTAGCCGATCATAATGGACAACCCTAGGTTTTGAATGTGATGACTTCTGGATCCTCACTACGACGTCGTTCAGCCGATGAAGGACTGTGTAGGGTCCATCCCAATGCGACTGCAATTTGGGTGACAGACCTTTACGTCGGATGGGATTACATAGCCACACCTTGTCACCTTCTTGAAAGTCATGGCCAGTGGACCTTGTGTCGTATCGGGTCTTCATTTTCTCCGTCGCGATGTTGATTCGCTCCCGTGCGAAGTGATGAACGTCTTCCAACCGGGCCTGGAGATCCTGGACGTACTCCTCAGGCGATGAAGGCGCATCTGGAGGGAGACCGAAGACGAGATCACAAGGTAGCCGAAGATCTCGGCCGAAGAGCATCTGTGATGGGGAATATCCGGTGGTCTCGTGGACAGCACTGCGGTAGGCCAGCAGAAACAGAGGAAGTTTCTTGTCCCAATCCTGTTGATTTTTGGAGACCATAAGCGAGAGATTATTAAGGATTGTCCTGTTGAATCTCTCCACCATGCCGTCCGATTGTGGGTGTAGTAGTGTCGTTCGAGTTTTCTCAATTTTGAGGATTTTACATAGGCCCTTAAACACAGCAGAGATGAAGTTTCTCCCCTGATCGGAATGGATCTGCAAGGGTGTCCCATATCTCGAGATCCAATTCTGGACTAGAGTCTCTGCTACAGTGGTAGCTTCTTGATCCGGAATGGAATATGCTTCGGGCCACTTGGTAAAATAGTCAATGGAAACGAGAATGTATTTATTCCCATCAGTAGTTTTCGGTAGAGGACCAAGAATGTCGATCCCGATTCGTTCGAAAGGAGCTCCTACGTTGTAAAGATGTAGCTTCCCGCGGCTTCTTCTCGTCGGTCCTTTACGGGCAGCACAGGCGTCACAAGAATGACACCACTTCTCCACGTCATCCTTCGCCTTGCTCCGGTCCAAAGAATGCATCCTCGCATTCTTTGGACCATTCAAATTTTTGTTTGCTCTCCGTCAGCTTATGCAAAGGTCGTGCAATATTGGAAAAACCCTTCACAAACTTCCTGTAGTACGTGCAGAGCCCCAGGAAACTTCGCAGCTGATGAACATTTTCGGGGCGGCTCCAATTCTTGACTGCGGATACCTTATCTGGATCTGTTCGTACACCCTCTGAAGAGATAATGTGACCAAGGTAGTTCACCTCACGGCGGAACAGATTACACTTGGACGGGCTTAACTTCAGGTTGGCTTCCTTAAGCTTCTGCAGCACCTTCCTAAGATTAGCCAAATGTTCCTCAAAACTGCGTCCTATGATGATGATGTCGTCCAAGTAGACAAGACAGGATTCATAAGAAAGTCCTCGTAACACTGACTCCATAAGACGCTCGAACGTGGCTGGTGCATTGCAGAGGCCGAACGGCATCACTTTAAACTGCCACAAGCCTTGTCCGGTTGTAAACGCCGTCTTCTCTCGGTCGTCGGGGTGTATCTCCACCTGCCAGTAGCCGCTCTTTAGATCCATGGTCGAAAACCACTTGTGTCCGGAAAGAGTGTCCAGAGTGTCATCGATCCGTGGAAGAGGGTAACTGTCCTTCTTGGTGATGTCATTCAGGCGTCGGTAATCAACACAAAATCTGGTGGAGCCGTCTTTCTTTCGGACCAAGACGATAGGGGATGCCCAAGGACTGGATGAGGGTTCGATGACGTCATTCTCCTGCATCTCTTTCAAGAGGATCTCAACCTCTTCCTTCTTGGCGAACGGTAGTCGTCTTGGATGCTGCTTGATAGGGGGATGATCTCCAGTGTCGATCCTATGCTGCGCTAAACTCGTGCGACCAACATCTTCGGATGTAGATGAAAACACCTGCTTGAAGTTGTCCACCAATTTTTCCGCAGCGTTTCTTTGATCCTTCGATAATGGTGCACTCCCAATTAATTTCGAAGTCAAGGACTCGGAAGACACAGCGGAGGAGGAATCAATTCTTCTGATGATGCAGTTTACGGGAGTACAAGTTGCCAACACTTCTCCTTTCTTAATATTCCTCGGTCTTTCACTTACATTGGCGACTCTCACAGGAACTGCATTCTTTGAAAGGTCCACAAGTGTAGATGCCACTAGTACTCCTTTTGGGCTATTATTCTGGTTAGGATATTCAATTAAGCCGAATTTAAAGCTGTTGTTTTCTTTGATGGAGCCTGGTATTAGTACTTCTGATCTAGAGGGAATCAATGAATCAGTTTGGGCTATTATTTGATGAGCAGATTTTAAGTTATTTTCGGTATTGAAAATCACTATGTCTTCCCTCATCGAGTGCAGCTCATTATTTTTAAAGTCAATAGAAAAATCAAATTTTCTCAAAAAGTCCAGTCCGAGAATGAAGGGATCTGTAATGTCAGCGACGAATGCCGTATGATGGTAAGTGGCGCTCCCGAACATTATTTCTACGTTCACTTTTCCTTCAATCTCGATTTTGTCACCTGTCACAGTTTGAAGAGTAACGCAGGGCGGCGTCCATAAGATCTTGAGTCCAAATTGATGAGCCACATCAGTCCTAATGATGGTAACGTTGGCTCCTGTGTCCACAATCATTTCGCAGGGAAACCCATTCACATATGCGTAAATGAAGAGTCCGTTGCAGCCGCCACTTCTTGGGGAAATCTGGAAAACTTTGGGAGACGTCTTCTTTTCTTGGCGAGCTTCGCAATTCCTTCGTACGTGGCCCTCACCGCCACATTTCCAGCACTTCAGTGTTTGTCCACCTTGGTCTTTGCGAGCCGCAATCTTCTTCAGGGTCCCCGACATCTCTTTGATTTGTCGCTCAATGTCCGAGAGACGAATTGAGTTCAAATCTTGGGCACTCACTTCCACGCCCCTGGTCGAATGGCGATCCCTGCGGGACATTTGCTGTGCAGCCTCGAACTTCATTGCGTAAACCAGACCGGATTTAGGATCCTTAATGTCCGCCATCCGGAGAGCCGTCTGAATTTCTGGACTTCGCACTCCGTCTATGAAGTAGTTCAGGGCCAGGCTATCGCGAACACTCGAAGGACAGTCCGAGAAGGCGAGATGGGAAAGCCTCTCAACGTCTGCTGCAAAAACTTGAAAAGTCTCTCCAGCCCTCTGGAGTCGGGGTTTGAGCTGAAGTTGGCTGAATTCTTTTTAGCAGGATTCACCAAAGCGAAGCTCCAAGGCCGATGATAAGGCTTCGAAGTCATGGTGCTTGTCCTCTGGGAAGGTCTGTAGTATATCAGCTGCATCCCCTCTCAGCGAGGCTGCAAGTTGACAGGCTTTCGTGGAAGAGTCCCTGGAGTTTGCTTCTGCAACGATGAGGAACTGCTTCTTGTAAATATTCCACGAGGTCTTCCCGTCAAACGTGGCCAGTTTGATGGATGGACGAGAAGTTCCAGCTGCAGCTACACAGTCACTTGAGTTGTTGCAGGAGCCTGATAACTTTGATTCAAGTTCTTTAATTTTCTTTTCCACATGGTTTTCTACTGTGGTGATTCGATCCTCAACGCTGTCAACTTTTTCTTCTAGAGCCTCCACTTTATTTTCCATATTGGCAAATTTACTTTCCACCAAGCTTTTCATTGACGTTAGATCGCTCTTAATTTCTTCTTGACTTGAAGTTATGCTAGCGGTTAACTCTTTCTTAATTTCTTCTTGACTTGAAGTTATGCTAGCGGTTAAATCACTCTTTAATTGTTCTTGATTAGTAGCCAGAGTCGCCATATCATTTTTTAATTGTTCTTGATTCGCAGCCATGTCATTTTTTAATTGTTCTTGATTCGCAGTCATGTCACTTTTAACAGCGTTGATCGCATCAAGGAGTTTTTGCAGTTGTTCCTCCATTGCTCGAGTAATCACCATAAAATTCTGAAGTCAAAAAGTCCGTAGGAAGAAAAGTCCAAGTTCACAGGTAATTCCAAGAAAGTCCTTGAAGATGCCCCACGCTGGGCGCCAAAATTGTAACGAGTCCGTAGCACCTTCAACTTTCTTCAAATGAGCATTCCAATCTTGAGGAAGTAACTATAAATTTATTTACAAGTATTTACACTATTTACAATATGAGCAGGAAACAATTGCTAAACATCCAGCAATTAGGTAGCAAAACAGTACACTGTACTCTCAACAGTAACTCAGCACCACGTATCAAACGTGAACAGTAATTAAGCAATTACAAAAGCAAAACAACCATTCGCCAAGCGAACGAAACGAGTCACCAGATCAAATCTGAAAACAACTGACTGACTTGTGTTCAAGGCCAGCTATTTATACTCGAAACGTAGTTTCGATAATGTTCCAGCAAAATCCGGAGTATTCCAAATCATTCATAACTTGAAATAATCCATTGAGAAAGTTCTAGCGATAAAAAGAAAAAGAAAAAAAAGAAAACACTCCGAGCGAAAAATGTCTTCACGCTTATTAAAATTAGGGCAAGTGTAAAAACTGCAAAGTGTTTCAGGGCCGGTATATAGATGATAAAAGTGATATCTTCAGATACATTTGCAACATGTCGCCAGATAAAACCAAAACTAATGAAAATAATGCAAGGCAGGAAAAACAACAACTATTTACAAGATTTGTAACAATATTAATGTCGCCTCCAACGTCCCTCAGTCCAAACCAATGAACGAGTACGTGCAATTTTCATTCCTTTAAATAAAGCAAATGTAGCAAAATTCGCATTGAAATTCATTTTCGCACAATATCTGCATTGCAATGAAATTTAGTATTCCAGTTGCAATAGTTGCATAGCCGCATTAATTTGCAATGCAAATTATATGCACATTAGTTTCACTTTAAATAATAAATGTAATTTTTTTAAAACATTTAAAGACACAAAGACACTGCAATGCAAATGTCTATGATGAGAAACACTACTCATTCAATACATGCATGAATTTAAGTCCTTACAAGAAAAATTACCATCAAGAAAAATCACAGGAAATTAATTAACTCTTCAGCACAAAATGTACGCAGTCAATAACTCTCCGCTAAAAGCTTCTCAATCAGGCTTTCTTCTTATAACCAGAGCAAATAAAGCTTAATTAGCAAGATTAACTAAAATATTGCATGAAAGCTTCTCTCTTTTTATTGATTAATTTTACATATCTTAAAAGTGATTAACAGCATTGAATTAAGGATTTAGAAGCCCTTTGAAAGAAGCTAAACTTATTATTACGCGTAGTCACTAATCATTATTTCATCAGTTTCGTTAAAGGTTTCGATTAGATAATGAACTCTTTATTTTTAGCAGCGACGCCAGAATCAAGAGTTTTCCAGTTCAACCAATCAACGAATTACTAATGAATAGAATGAGTAGCGTGTGAATAACTCGATGCAATTAAATTTTAAGTGGAATTATTTAGTTTGTTATTTTTACTTTTGTTATAAGTGGGATAAACTGAAGGATACATTCTAACTTTTTGAAATTTTAAAAGTAAAAAGGTATTGCATTGAGAGAGAGATACTTATTGTTACAGTTTAATCATGTTACAACAAATACTAATGTGACTAAATATCCGTTTCAGAGACCTGAATTTTCAGTCCGGATATAACTGCCAATATTGCTTTAATTTCATTACAACTAAATTTCAGTTACAAGAAGGCTTGCCAGGTTTGGCCATTATTAGCCATTTTGGCTATTTTTAATCACAGCAATTAGATAGGGAAAAATATCTAATGCATTAACCAAATCAAATTACTTTTCCCTTAGTATTTTTCATAAAAAGCATCATTAATACTAAGAATAAAGAATTTATTTATCCTAAGATTATTTAAATAATTGATTTGGACGAATTAAAAAAAAAGAAATTCGTCTCACATACACAGACAAACACATGAATTGATAATACTTTTTTAAAAAGAAAGGTTGTTTCAAGAAAGCACATTTATAGAATTAAAAAAATCGTTCAATTGGACAACAATAGTTGATTTACAAGCCTTTACGTATTGCACATGATGGCCAAACTAATAATAGGAAATTTAAAAAAAAGCGATCAGAAGTTTATAAAAGCTTCTTTTCTAACAAATGAAAAAAAATTACAGTCAAGAAGTTGCCTCTTGCTTCGTAGTTGTAATGCTACACAAATTTCAGTTTACCTTTTCATATTTTTTATTCGTTTTAAAAAAACAAAGCAATCTATTTTATATTTTAAAGATGTCATAGTTACCAACTAATATTCAGCGTCTGCCACATAGGGTGTTTAAAATGAATGATATTTTAATTTCAGCTGCGCTTTCTTTAGTGGCAACACTTTGTTTTGTGAAAAATATTTTCTTGTTAAAATGAATTAGTTTATTCTGTTCTAAGAAAGATTAACAAATGAAAAAATGATTTGTTACAAATATTCTCAATACAGTTTGAATATAATGAATTTCTTCTTGAAGACCTAATTACATTTGGTTGGATGTTATGCAACTTGAAGCAATTTTTGGAGGAATTATCATAGCTTGAAACATGCCAGACTGCCGATAAATATCCCACCCGACATTCATTAAGAATATTTAATAGTGTAATTGAACTTCTTGGTTTCATTGGTCGCCAAATTTCTTTCATCCAAAACGGGGGAAGAAATTTACTATTAACGAAAAAACAAAAAAGGATAGGACACTAACTACGGTCAAGTGAGAACAATAAGCAATTCTTAATTGCTCAAAAAGGGGTTGTAGGTGAGAGTAAGAAAAACAAAGAAGCATGCTTTTGTCGATTTCAACTACTTAAAAAGTGTCAATTTCATTAAAAACCTTTAAAAAAAATTCTAAGCAGTTTTCATTTGACGACACTTTTGAAAATGGAGTTTTCGAGTCTTCAAAAAAAAAAAAAAAAATTAAAAATATTTCCCGTAGAATAAAATGAATGAAATTATAAACAATTTATTTACCTTTGACAGAGCAAAAATCCAATTTCTAATCTGGCAAACAAACAACGTAATTGCTTTAATATTGATTCAAAAGTCAAATATTATTCTTGAAAAGCTTTTTCTGAAAGCTAACAACAATGACCCGTGATAATCGATGATCGAAATTATTCTCTTGCCGATAATGAACAGTTGCTTATGAAACTAATGCCACAGAATAATGTAAATCTTTTAGGAAATTCTACTTTCAGTCAAGCATGAGACAAGCTTTTATGATCATGAAAAAATTTTACTCGACTGAAATTAAATTCAGTTACTAACTGTTGGTTAACGTTTTTACGAAAGGATGTTCATTTTCATATGGTAATGAGTGAAAAGTTGTTTGACGTAAAAAGTATTTCAATTTTAAATTAAATTGAAATTGAATTTGACTTTTAAAGTTACATTTGATGTGTGAATGCTTGAATATTTTTTTTTTCATTTTATGTCTGCGCCATGATGGAAACCGGTCAAGAAGGAAAACTTATATTTTCGGTTTAAGAATGAGGAAAATAGCAACTTTTTTCTGAAAACCGCAGTGACAATTTGAATTCCGACGAATCTTAATGAAAGGTTAACAATTTGCAGATTGCAAGTTGTCTGACTTTTACACCTTAAGACTAGACTAATTTTTACTACTTTACGAACTATGAAACTGTTGTTTTTAAACTTTTTAACATATTTTGAGCAGATTGTTTACTACTTTAAAACTATATTTGCTGTATCTGTTAGGCATTTTTTTTTGAAATAGTACAAACCTGTGACAACACAACGAAGGAAAACCAGCTTGTTATTTCTATAGTAAAAATTTTGATATCGCACCGGAGAATTAAATTATAATTTAGAGCCTTACTGCTAAAATACTGGTCAATTTTTAATCCGATACCTTTTGCTGGTATTTTTTATCTGCGTTGGTTAGAGTAGAAATTTTGTTCTTATTGCAAAGAGACATTGGATTTGTTTAAAAACTATGAACTAAAAAAGGGTGAGCTTATTGAAATACTTCTTTACACAATGTGTTTTTAAGCTTCCTTTTTCCATCTCTCTTAAGCCTATGTAAGTAACTAACCAAGATCAGAAAAATAAGAAACGAAAAATAAAATAATTATAAGTATAACGAAAAGCAGAACCAAATAAAAAATCAGTATTTATTTCAGTCAAATAAAGCAGTGAGTAACCGGCCCTCAGCAGGGACTAAGGCAGGAAATGACACACAAATGTTAGGCACGGTTCATCTTAAGCACGTTAAAGTTACTACGAAACGTCTGAAAAAATTAGATACAAAGAAGAAATAATTTTAAGTATGATAAAGCATAGAATCAAAGAAAAAATGGGAATCCATTTTCAGATTCAAAATCATTCCAAATATTGAGTGCGGTTCATCTGAAGCACATTTAAGTTACTACCAAACACTTGAAAAAATATGAACAGGAAGAGAAAAAATTTTTAGTACGATGAAATGTAAAACCAAAGAAGAAATTCAAAATCCATTTTCAGATTCAAAAACATTCCCAATTATTAAGCACGATTCATCTTAAGCACTTTTAAGTTACTACCAAACACCTGAGAAAATGAGAAACAGAAGAGAAAGAATTTTTAGTTTGATGAAACATAAAACCCCCAAAGAAGAAATTAATATCCATTTCAGTGACCAAACTTCACACAAATCTATTTCGATTGTTAAAATATTTTCCACTAATCTGAAATTATTATGGTGTTGTGGCATTGGAATTTATTCATTAAAAGACAGAGATTCTTCGAAGAAAAGATTTATAATAACTTTGCTGATGTTGATTTGGTTCTCCTTAACTGTAATAAATTTTCTGACAGATCTTTTCTCGATATTATTGGGTGAACATGGAAAGTCTTCAGCGATATTCTCATTTAGTGCTGCCTTGTCGATCACGCTCAGAATAGTATTATTTATCAAAACGAAAAGAATAACAGAATTACTTGAGGAAACGCAATCAATTTCGTCGTTTTTGAATTTTAAAGACTTAAAGGAACTTAAACGTAAAGCTGTTGCTTATACTTTATGCACTATCGCATTTGGAGTCATTTTGAAAGTTTGGTCATTTGTCAGGCATGCAAAATTTGAACCAACAGCAATTGAGAAAGACGATATTCTTCGCAAATGGAATTTGGATTTCACTAGCTACAAAATTATTGGAATGATTAAAATAATAATAGTCGAAGTGAACTACACAGTGATCGTAGGAAGCATAATACACTAGGTGGCCAAAAGTATCCGGACACTTTCAAAAATTCACATTCTTACATATAGCTCGAGAAATAAGTGATCAATTGTTCTTTAACTTTAGTCATACAAAATATAGACTTCACCGAACATTTCCAAGTTGAAATTAAATTACCCTTGCATTTGGGGGACGACAAGAAGGGGGTTGAAAGAAAAACCGCTTTTTGACCATAACTCTTCGAAAATAGCTCGGAATAAGCTATCAATTTCAGTAATTAATTAGCATACTATGTATAATTACTGTACAAATTTTTATGAACGTACCACTCTTACTTCTGAAGATATGAAACATTTTTGAAAAAACGGCAATTTTATTTGAAGGGTTTTTGCTCATAACACGCAGAGTTTTTGATCAAACCTTATCACAACTTCAGGAAAGATGACAAAATACAAGAGAAAGAACATACTAAAGCGGTAAATAAAAATATTAAAAATTCGATGAGATATGAACGTTAAAAGGAAATAATTTTTCACGGCGCATGCGCGAACGACAGAAATTTATAACTACAAAAATATTGTAGCCTGATTTATACTGCATCTTATAAAAAAAGTTCCAGTTGAATATCATGAAAAATGAAAAAGATATCAGCGATCTAGTGAGCTGTATTTCATTCAGTCGCAAACAATACATAAATAGTGAGGGGTTGTCCACAAATAGTGTGGTGACAATCGATCATTTTTTTTCAATGTTAAATTGTATACAGTTTGAAAATTTATATTCGGCATAGAAGTCACATTTCGTCTGTTCGGCCAAAAAGACCTTATACGTACGTTTCCAAAAGTATCCGAACACCCTCTGAAACGTTGGTTTTGAAAGACGACGCAATAACCTTTAATTTAAAAATAGCTCTTTGTGGACAGACCCTCACTATTTATGTATTGCCTGAGAATGAATGAAATACAGCTCACTAGATCGCTGATATCTTTTTCATTTTTCATGATATTCAACTGAAACTTTTTTATAAGATGCAGTATAAATCAGGCTACAATATTTTTGTGGTTATAAATTTCTGTCGTTCGCGCATGCGCCGTGAAAAATTATTTCCTTTTAACGTTCATATCTCATCGAATTTTTAATATTTTTATTTACCGCTTTAGTATGTTCTTTCTCTTGTATTTTGTCATCTTTCCTGAAGTTGTGATAAGGTTTGATCAAAAACTCTGCGTGTTATGAGCAAAAACCCTTCAAATAAAATTGCCGTTTTTTCAAAAATGTTTCATATCTTCAGAAGTAAGAGTGGTACGTTCATAAAAATTTGTACAGTAATTATACATAGTATGCTAATTAATTACTGAAATTGATAGCTTATTCCGAGCTATTTTCGAAGAGTTATGGTCAAAAAGCGGTTTTTCTTTCAACCCCCTTCTTGTCGTCCCCCAAATGCAAGGGTAATTTAATTTCAACTTGGAAATGTTCGGTGAAGCCTATATTTTGTATGACTAAAGTTAAAGAACAATTGATCACTTATTTCTCGAGCTATATGTAAAAATGTGAATTTTTGAAAGCGTCCGGATACTTTTGGCCACCTAGTGTATTATTCTATTCCCTATTGTGCTTTGTGCTTCAAAAGTCCATCAAAAACCGAATTTCAGTACTGCGTGAAAGGAATGGTGGCTTGAAAAGTTGCCGATTGTGCATTTTGCAACATAACTTCATTATTTCAAAGTTGTGCTTTTTGGATGAAGTTCTGTCTGTACCAATATTTATCAATGTTTTGATCTCTGTAACACATTTGTTTTTTAATTATTATGAACTATTGTTCGCCAAGTATTCAAGCAATCCTTTGACGTTAATAATTGAACTCTGCGCCATTTCCGTTCATACTTCATACCTAATATTTCTCACCATGTCTGTTACTGGTGTCATTGACACAGGTCGAAAATACCACGAGGCTGTGCACAATTTCGTCAAGCAATTTCCAGAGCGTTATATTGAATTGAAAGTTTTGTTGACAGAGAAGAAAAAAATTCATCTGACATTAGGGAAGTTGTACGTCATAGATAGAACTCTAATATTCCAAATTTATGGTAGTTTACTAACCTGCGGCATTCTTATTGCTACATATAGGGAAAAGAATCTCACTTATAGTTGAATGTATTTTTTAGTGTGGTGTAGGGGAGACTGGGGACGGTTGTGACACGGGGCGGTTGTGACAGTCGTCATATTAGCTAAACCATAATTAATACCTGGTTGAAGCAAAGAGAGAGAGAGAGTATCAGCATGTTTGTGCTGAATGTGTGTCAAAGCATTGCAACCTACTACGAGATCCCGATGGTTGAATGTATTTCTTAGTGTGGTGTAAATGATTTAGTGTAATGCTGAAACTTTATATGAACTGAAACTAAATCGGTATTGTATTTTATCGTTGAAAATACTCACGCTTTCAAACAGTCCTAACTAGTCTTTGAGAAGGTGGGTCCATTCATTCTTGAAAAGTCCTTGAATACTTTCAGTAGAAGACACAATATCATTCTATGTGTTTCAGAAATAACTTTACAGTTGTGAGTTAAGTCGCCAATTTAAAAAAAAAAAAAGCAATTTCTATTCGCTTAATTTTTAAAAATATTTCTAATCATTTGTGACCAAAAATGAAATGTATAATGAATGCAAAAGTTTTCTTTTTGTCGAATACTGTTTTTTAAGAAGTAACTAAAACTATTTTCTTTATATTAATAACATTTTAATTAAATAATCAAGATAGCTAAACTTTATGTTGTTGTATTAATTTTTTGTTAATATACTATGTCAAGAGAATTAGCATGCGAACTTAAAGCAATTTAGTTTTGAATAAAAATGCCTGCAACATAATGATTTAATTTCCTAAACGAAAGATAGTTTCAAATGAGTGATTTATGCAGTACATTATTATTTCCTGTAAAGAAAAACAAATGTAGCAGCTCTTATTACTTAATATTTGATGAAAAATAACTAAGCTTGAATAGAATATTCAAGAATGCATTTTGACAACGATTTCTTAAAATTTTTATAGACTGACTTTTAATTATTTTTTACAAACCAGCATAAAATTGAATACTCTTTCTGCTAATTTTCACTTTTAAAAGTATAAAACAAGTATAAAATATCTAATAATAATTGCATTTTCTTCAAAATTGATTGAAACATAAAAGGCAAAGTAAACGGATATCTTTTAAAGTCATTTTACTTTTCAATTAAAAATTCTTCCATTTGTAGAAGAGATAAATGTAACCAATCAAAATTCTCAATTATTACGCACCGAGTTTGTTTCCAAAAATTTAATTCCATTAAAAGGGAAAAACAATAACTAATTTTCTTGTAATCTGCAGTTGGAAGGAATGTATTTCAATTACAGTAATCAATAGACATAGTATAACGATTTTTACTTTCAAGTTCGACACAATGCAAACTGATGTTCTTCACAAACATATGAACATAATATTGGCGGATTGCAAAGGTCAAAACGTTTTACGAGATATGAAATCTTTCCAGTAAATATGAAATTGGTTTTCGTCCGAATAAAGCAATGGGGATGTTTCCATATGTCAACTTTTAGTCACTGAAATAAATGGAATCAGCAAAAAAAAAAAAAAAAGAAAGAATTTCAGCCTGACGGATAAAAACACTTTCCTTACAGTTTATTAATCTTTTTTAATGACCGAATTCTAAAATAAAGCGAGGTCTCGTATGACATCACAAGTGATGAAAGTTTGGTGTAAAGCCAGGCCGACGCATCAACCATTTTGGATGTCTGGTAATCCTAGCTCAATGAAAAATTCAATCAAAAATGTAGGCTGGTCTCAAGGACGGATGCAAAAAAGGGGCGACGGGGAGGGGGGGGATCGCCCCTCCCTTGAGGGACTCTCACTTAGTAAATTTTCAATTTTTAATTTCAACAGTGCATTTTTGAACTATTTTTGATGTAAGGGAAAGGGAAGTTTGGTGCTTTCCCCCGCAAACGTTTCGACATCGAAGACCGAAACATTTGTGGTCAACATTTGTAAAGTATACTACACTGCAAGGTTTGCTGACACTGGCGTCGTGACGTCAGCCTATGAAAAACGAGCTAGATAAAACGTCACAGCCTACTTGGCGAATGAGAGGAGATCGCCGACTGTTTGTGAGCTCTTATTGGCTCCGCCCGTAGTGACGTTCAGTGTCAACTTAAGTTGCTGTCTAGTACAGGATATGTAGTAAAGGGGAGGTAAAAAAATCAATCGCCCCACCCTTGAAACATTTCTGGATCCGCCCTTGGCTCGTCTTGTGCTGCCAACAGCGAAAGTGAAACAGCTACTGAGAGTCTTTTAAGGTTGTTTTTTTCCCCCATGGTTTCTACCGTTTCAAAAAAAAAAAAATTTTTTTTTGAAAAATGGGAAATTAATGGGGCCATTTAATTTTGTAATATTCCTGTCTTGCTTTGAGCTTGTTGTGATTAATTATTATATCATCAATACGACCGACATTGTTTACATAGTTAATATTATCATGAAGAAAATAAATACCTTTGTGCAGTAAATGAAAAGTAAAATACAACGTTAAAGAAGCTCAAATACGCAGGGATACTGCAGACACGTGTTTCGGTGTTTCAAGGAATGCCTTTATCAATGCAAAGTATTTGTGAGCTTTTGGATGCACAAACATCCGACAAATTATTTTTGCATTGATAAAGGCGTTCCTTGTAACGCCGAAACACGTGTCTGCAGTAGCCCTGCGTATGTGTGCTTCTTTAACGATGTATTTTACTTTTCATTGTATTATCATGTTGGGAGTAAGTATCACCTGTGGGTAATCAGGTGGGTCTTGGCTTTTTCAGCTGACATTAGTCGGAGACTGCAGCGCCTCCTATAGTTTATTTGAATTGTGAATACCATTTTTTTGCGTATACAATTCATAAACGATAAATAAAAATCACTTCGCAGCTGATATTTCGTATCACAATATATTTAAAATACGCTAAAAAAAAGTATATGTTGTGTAGTGATTCAATTTTTCATTGTGAATAAAAGTAAAAAACAAAAAACTAAGGAATTTTAGACATTTCTTGCATTGAATCATTTACGAGTTATTTTATTTAATGGAAGTATGTTATTTTATTTAACTTTTCGCAACTAAAAAGTAAATTATTCGCTGTCAGCTAGAAGTTTTAATTAAAATAATTATGCGAGTATGACTAATGGATAGGTTAACTTCATTGATGGGCTTCTAAATAAATTTATTTAAGGCTGCATGAAAACAACAAAAAACTAGTAAAATTACTCATAAAATATTTCCTCCTGTTCCTCATATATTAATCCTGTTGCTTACGGTTTATTTGCTCTCAAAATAAGTTATCTAAAGCTTTCAATTGAGAATAATTGCCTGGGCCAATTTGGTGTTGAACACGGGTGCCCTTCCCCCAAGCTCAATAACGCAAATCCTCCTCAAAATTTTCCCCAACCCTCGTGTTTTTTATTTTTATTTTTACCCCCCCCTTTTATTTTATTTATTTTTTAAATATTATTTATTTCTTTTTTTTTAAATATAACTATGTCTTTATTTTAATTAATTTTTTAAAAGTTCGAATCATACGCAGAATAGAATAGCTTTTTTCCCTTCCAGACACTCTAAGCAAACACACACGCACAAAAAAAAAATCATAATAAACAAATAAAAGAACTAATTTAAATTAAAAAAATAAATTAATGAATAATTTCTATTAACAAAAATCAGTAAATAATTTAAATTAGAAAAAAAAATAAATAATTTAAATAAATAAATAAATTAGTTAAAAAAATCCCCCCAAAAATTTTGATGGTGCAACTTGTGCCATAATCCCCCCTGTGGGCACCCCTGGTGTTGAACAACACTTCATTTAGTTTAATCAGTCTTGGATGTGTAATTTTTCTTGCGAGAACTTCACAAATGACACTTTTATTTGAGGTATTTTCAACAATTCACACAAATACAGTGAATTTGTGATTTGCGACGGCTGGTTAATTTAAACTTGCCATGTTTGTTTTTGTTGGTGTGCATTGAATTAGAAAATAAACGGAACCCCGAAAGATAAGCATTTTCCATTGAAATGTAGCTGCGTATCTCACAAAAAAGCATCTTTTTTGCATTCACAATAGTAAAATTTAATTACGAAGAAATCATAAATGGGCATTTTAACACCCTTTGCAAACTTAGATTGATACAAATTACAGTGAGCTCTCACTTATACGCCGCCTCATTTATGCGCCTTTTTCACTTATACGACGATTTTCAATGGTCCCAACACATTCCATTGCAAAATAATGATAGTATCATTCGTTTATGCGTCGCTCTAAAGATAAATATTTCATTTATGCGCCAAATTTTCCCTATAATGTAAAATATTTGATTTATTTTCTTTAAAAATAAGTATTTTTCTTCACTTTTCTCTCTAAATTTTCGCCTTTATTGCTCACGGAAGGCATTTTTTCCGCACGTACTAAAGTTCGGAGAGGGACAATTATCTATTATGCATGGCTTTAAAGGGAACAGTTTGTGATTAGGTATGTCACAATTTTTGTTTTCTTTTTATCATTGTAGTTACGTCACAGTAATTGGCAAACCGTAGTAATATGTCCCTTTTCGAAAGAAATATTCTTATTCATTCTCTCATTAGAACCTATGTTGGGTTTTAGTCCTTTAAATAGGCTTGTTCACTTATACGTCTCTCTCACTGATGCGCCTTTTTCTGTTGCTCCCTTGGGCCGGCACAAAAGTGAGAGTTCACTGTATAACAAAAGTTGCTAATTGAACTAATGCAGCTATTATTGTTGAAGTTCAGGAGTCTAATTAAAGGGCAAAATAAGAAAAGGGAAAGAATTAAATGAAAATACATAAACCTTAAATCTATAATGTAAATTGTTGTATTTTGTGATATAAAAGTGCTGCCGTATTTTTCAAACGGAAACGAAAATTTTCAGTTTTTTTTTCATCTTTCTCGAAAATTTCTGATTTTTTACGAGTGAAATCTCAACATTTCAGATAGTTCGATAATTTCTGATTTTTTTGAGCGGAAACGAAAGTTTCCAGTTTAAAACTGTTTCAAAAATTTCCGATTTTTCTGAGTGGAATTGAACATTTTCAGTTTTTTTTTCAAAGTCTCGAAACTGTCCAATTCTTCCGAGCGGAATTGGAATTTTTTTTTTCCTCAACTTTTTCAAAAATTTCCGATTTTTTGGAGCGGAAGCGAAAAATTTCAGTTTAAGGTAATTTTTTCAAAAAAGAAGAAAAAAAAACCCATTAAAATTGAAAGTAACCAGTCAAGTAAACAAAGCAGGCCATTAAGTAAAGTTAAAACTTCACTTCTAATGATACAGAATAAAAAACATTTATCGCTTCATTATTGCCGCCAATCTCGCCAAGCGACAACGTTTTCGAATAACCCAGGGTTTCGTAAATTAGTCGACTCTGACCCCTAAGTTCTATAAAGCTTTCAAGGGAGTCGATAAAGCTCTTAGTTAATTAATTTAGTACCGAAATCCAGAACTAGATTAAACGTTTATAACGAGGAAAATTACTGTTACCTATCTTAATTTAACAGCTTAAAATAAAGATCACCATCTTCATCAGATTGCATTTGTAATTTCTTAGTAATAATTCACTTTATAAATTAAAAAAAATCGTTTTGTTTTAAAACACATTAATTGAATCTTATTTTCCGATATTCTGTACAAATACATTTCGTCGCTTTGGAAGAATAACGCTGCAACTCAAAAAAATCGAAAAATGACATTTTTATATCATTTTGTTCAGAAAAAATCGCTCTTTATGATGAACAAGGTTACAACTCAAAAGTGTCAAAAATATCCACTAGGGAGCAGTTTTTGGAGAACACTAATGTAACGCAAACTACCTTCACTCTTTTTAAAATGACGTCATTAGTTAAAATGCCATTGAAGTCAATCATGCTACATTAGAAAAGAGATTAAAATGCGGTTTTTTTAATGCTAGTTTCATTAAAATAGTCGCAATAGTTTTGAGCACAAGCGCGATAGAAGTTTCTGAAAAGTTAAAAATTGCTCTCCTGAAAAATGGGCTTTTTTGAGTTGCAGCGTTATTCTTCAAAAGCAACGATTTGTGGTATATGTCATGTAATTCTCTTCTGATTGGAAGTTCCTTATTCTAAAAAAATCTTGCTTTTTTATGCAAAGCAACATAACCCATTAATGCCTAGCGTCCTTTTTTAGGGAAAGTCCAAAAAGTGCGTCTGAATTTTCCAAAAATAAACATTTCAACCAAATAATTTTGTTCAATTATTACTTTGGTATTGTTTCAAGTCATTATTAACAGATTGCAGCACATAACCATTGTAAAGTGCGTTCTGTAGCCGTTTTATTATGATCTTTATCAAAAATTACATCGTTCACAATCTCAAGAACAAAAAGCTAAGTTTTCAAATTTATTTCCAGCTTCCCAGTTTATGTTAATTGCTGCTTTTATTTCTTCTTATAATAGTAGGCAGAAAAAATTTTAGTAAAAAAATTATGTATCCTCTGGTGCCTAGCGTCCCTTTTTAAGTACGATTTTTCTTTTTTTAATAAAAAAGTTATTTTTGACATGAAATTTTTTAAATTATTTTTCCTAGTCCATTAAACACTATTTGTAGCCAGTATACAAAATATCTTTGGAAGAAAAAATGTCAGGCATTAATAAATTTTTTAGTGGAATCTTCAGCTTCAATTATTTAAGTTTCCCTTTTACATTGCTCAACTGAGTGAAATCAGGCAGTAAAATTTCAGCCTGGGGATAAATTCGCGAGTATCATGTGTCGCATTGACGATGGGCATGTGTCTTCCTTTGAATTTTACCTCGGGCAAGGCTGTGCCGGGTTATACTAGAATTTTATAAAACTACTTCTTTTTCCTTTAAAAGTGTTATCTCTACAACAACCATACAAATAAGGATGCAAACGCCTAAAATAAGCGTAAGAATGGTAAAATTTTACCTTCATTCGCTGATAGAAAAAGATCCGCTTGCACATTAAAGGACTAAGTCCACCAATGTAAGGTGATAACATTACAAGAACTAAAAGCCATCCAACCAGAAATCGCAGCAATATCACCTGAGTTGACCAGAAATTTAATGCCTAATTTTATAGAGCTACTTCATAAATGCATAGGATATGAAGGTGGGCGTTTGGGCAACTTAATGTTCAAACTAAGTGATTAAGGGGTTAAGGGGTTACACTACCTTTCTAACCATTTTCTTCAATTTGCGTGAAAAGCATAATTCTTTTAAACCATTGTTTCTGCACTTATTTAACAATCAATAATTTATTTTCAAACATTAAAAATTTTGCTCATATTTTGAGAAAATTTGAAAAATTTAAGAAAATTTCATTTTTTTAAAAACCCTAAGGCTTTTTTGATTTCGCACTTATTTCAAAATTTCTTTTTGATAAATGATGACAAGAATTACCTCTAAAAATCTGTGCATTCATTTTTTTATATAATGATTTGAAAATATTTTGTGACCTATTATGTAAAAAAATATTAGAAAATTTTGTTTTTAAAGGTTTAACAAGCTCTAAAAATTTTAGTAATTTATAAAATGCTCATTCAATGCACAGTTTTGTTAAATATATTATCCCAAGTGCAAAAAATATTGCTTTAAAGTTGTATCTTTAATAGAAAAAATTCCTTAGCGTTTCCAGTAACATGGAAACACTGAAAACTGATCATCGAGAAAAGCGCTTAAAGTTTTAAAGTTTTGCTTTTCCATTAGAACACATAGCGTGCATTCCCTAAAGTCACTCATAACTTTTTAAATAATTTAGCTAGAACAATGGTATTTTTTTCTGAGTGTTTTAAATAACTTTTACTATTGAAATAAGCAATAAAAATTTTTTTGGTCGTTTGGTCATTTTTGAGGTAAGGGTACGTAACGTAAATTAAAAAAAAATATTTTTTTTAAAGTAATGTTGGCCCCGCTTAAGAAATATCCGATTAAGCGGGGATCTTTAACATTGCGCCTATGGTACGGGGAATATTCCGGGTTATTTTATTCGTAAAAGCCGGGTATTCGTTTATCCGTTACCCGATTAAGCGGGGACGACAGGATAACTTTTTATCCAATAAACTTTCATTATTACCTTGTTTGTTGTTGTTGTCTTTTACCAGCTATACCTAAATGCAACTTGACTTGACAATGAACGTCACTACGGGCGGAGCCAATAAGAGCTCACAAGCAGTCAGCGATCTCCTCTATCTAGCTCGTTTTTCATAGGCTAACGTCACGCAAACGTCACGATGTTGTTGCCAAGAAAGGTTGCAGTGCAGTATAGACTGGCAATTTGGGGTGCGCTGCGTCACTTTTTCAACTGTACTGTCATTTGGTGCGAAGTCTGACTTCCTCAATACACACATATGCCACAGGCAACCATTTAGAGGGTGGGCATCCATTCACAGCCCCAAGTAGCATCAACTCATCGGATTTTTCTCGGCCGATCATCGAACTCCTCGTAAACTGATCCCGTAACGCACGATGACATCGTTCCGATCAGTATCCGAGCACGGTTTTCGATGAGCTACTTTTCATCGGAAAGCGATATCCTTCCGATCAACTTTCCCGATGAAAATAAGCTGAGCATCCAAAATGGATCCTAAATTCATCGGCACGGGACTGCACTGCTCGTAAATTGCTCCAAATCTCATCGTATTTCGAGCAAAACTCATCGGATTTTGCTGCTCGGATTCTGTTTGGCCGATGAGACATAGTGGAGCAATTCCCGATGAGCACTCATCGAATCCGATCATCGGCCGATGATAATTTCATCGGGTTTCGATGAATGGCCGATCATCGGCCGATGAGATTATGCTGCTAGGGGCACAATACATTCACAGAGAAAAGACAAGGACAGGAGAGAGAAAGCGCATCTTTGCCAGAGCCGGGATTCAAACATCCGGGTCAGACTTTTCTGACAACTGGACAAGGTGGCAAGCTTATTACTGCTTTATTATAAACATTTAAAATGTGGAAGTGGTTTCTGCCGTACCTTGCATCAGCATATTAACGCACTGAATGATATTTGAAATGTTTATCCCTCTTAGTTCAATACGGGCATTTGCGTTAATAATGCAGATGATGTTTTATTTAACGTTAAAAAATAGCTTTAAAAAGTGTGTAACTATCCCGAATTCTTATTAAAAAAAGCCATTACAACAACTTTTAAGACCTAATGGTTTTTTAACAATACGCTTATGCTTTTGACGGAATATTTTGAGAAAACATTAGAAATATACCGTTTTAAATGATTCATTGAGGGCGAAAAAAATCATTACTTGAACTCTGCTTTAAACACTGAAATAACACTATAAAAATAAATTATTTGGCCTGGATAAGTTTGTCGATAGCATTGCCTGGTACCTTTTAGGAGTGAAAACGTCAGACCAACAGATCAAAGGATTTTGGTATAATGTTTGCTAAATAAATAATTAAAAGACAACCAGTCAAAACGAAACGATTACGTATTTTGAGACTAGTTGCATTTTAAACAGCAATTCCTGTTTTTGCTTTTAAAGTAAACTTAATGGTAAAATTTGACCATTTCATACTGACTTCGGCATTAGATTTGCAAATGTATTTTCAAAATTTACTATCTAAAGTGTTTATGCAAAGTTTCATTTGAATGAACTATTTTGATTCTTTTGTGTCCAAGAAATATACAATGCTTATGGAAATTTTCTAATGGGCTACAGCTGAATACGTGTTTTTTTCAGAAAGTTAATATATTTACCAAGCTTAGGAAGTATAATGTATACAATTGTGTTGTTTTTCATATTATACATTAACTTAAACTGTTTTAAATGGTTGAACGCGACGAATTGGCGTATGTGACAAAAGAGTTTTCCCAGTAGAAAGTGTTTGGAGCTTTTGAGAAAGTAGAAGGGGTTTGGATAAGGTTTAATCATTTGTGAACATTTTAACAATTTCTTAGTTGTAAAACTCGATCATGCAACAAACTAAACTCCTTTATTTCCTATTCCAGTTAAATAAACGTCTTCTCTCTCGTTGCCTTAAATAAAAGATTAGATTCATTGAAATGTTTGGTTAAGTGAAAGATGAGGCATGAGAGTGAGTTGCTCACCTTTTTTTCCCTTTCTCAACGTTTTTTCGGCACATGAGAGTCAGTTGTATACTTGTTTTGACGTGGTCAAAGGTTTATATTTTTTATCTTTCGAAGCATGAGAGTGAGCTGCACACCTGTTTTGGATTGCTCAAAGATTTTTTCGAAGCATGAGTGTGAGTTGCTCACATGTTTTCTGTACTCAACATTTTTTCGGAACATGAGAGGGAGTTGTACACTTGTTTTGACGTACTCGAAGATTTTTTTTTCTTTCGAAGCATGAGAGTAAGTTGCACACCTGTTTTAGAGTGCTCAGAGATTTTCTCGAAGCATGAGAGTAAGTTGCACACCTTGTTTCGCAGTGATCTAAGATTTTTTTGAAGCGTGAGAGATAGAGTATAACACCTGTTTTGCCGAGCCCAAAAGTTTATTTTTTTTATTTTTCATTGTGCTAACGACTAAGAATCTGAAACCAAATTCCTGTTTTCCAGCTTTATAAAAAAAACTATTTTTCTGCATTTTATCTATCTACTCTTGAATCATCATTATAGTTGGGAGAAACAGAGAAGATTATTGGGGAAAAAAACGTCTTACAGAATGATTCACTGTTAAGAAAACTTTTCATTTCACTGTTGACTAAAGATTTAAAAAAATGTATTCGTTTTTAAAGTTTCAGTTCTATGGATAACTGGTTCCCTGCGCAGTGAAGAAAACTTTTCGTCCTATTGTTGTCCAAGAATTTTAAAATACGTTCGTTTTCAAATTTTCAGTAAAATGGAAAGTCGATTTTCTGCTGAAAACATCTAATGTTGAATGCGATTAAACTAAAAGGATTATCAATAGGAATGTTACAATTAATATAAAGCTGACGGATGTTTCCTAAATAGAAGATAGTGTTCAAATAAAAGCGGATTTTCGAACGTGGTAAACTATAAATGATGTACTCATGCTAATATGTTCATTGTCAAAGAATTTGTTTGTTTTCAAAGTTTCAGCTTTATGAAAAGATGATTTGCTGAACTGAAAATATCGAATGTTGAATCAAGATCATGATTAAACGGTAAAATTCACAAGATTATTAATATGAATGTAATAATCAATGTGAAGTAGACAGATGTTTCATAAATGGAATATAATGTTCAAATAAATGCGAATTATCGAGCATGATAAGTACAGATGAAGTACACAAGTATTCAAATGTATTAGCAGTACACGACATCGCTCAGCAAGATGATAATATGCATGGATGAGTTTTCCACTAAAAACGGAATTACTACAGAACGATTATCAAGACCTAGCCAACAGCAGTTTCAAGATTATGGAGGAATTTGTTCTCATTTCAGTGTAGTGAGACTTTTATTTG
>JAXGGA010017119.1:0-25103 GCA_038373865.1 Uloborus plumipes | reverse complement strand
AACACTGGAGCAACCCATGACCACAAATAAAAAAAATGTGGGTGATGGAAAAATTCTGACTGGATATTTGAAATCAGCGTCAAGAGTTTTAACTTAGAAACACTATAAATATTTCATTTAATAAAATCTTTGTTTATTAGTGTAATCAGTAGCAATTTTTTTTTGAAAAAAGTGGTTAACTTAGTGCAAATTATAAATTGCAAATTTTTAATCCAACGTTTTTTTTGTGGTATTCCTGCTTATTAGTGCTAAAAAACGTTAAATTAAAAATTTGCAATTTATAATTTGCACTAAGGTAACCATTTTCTTCATTTACGGTTTAATGCAGTATCCCTGCTTGTCAGTTCTAAAAAACGTTGGATTAAAAATTTGCAATTTATTTTTTGAAGTTTTATCTTTTTTATAATATTTCTTCAAAACTGCTGAAAGGTCCTGCTTTCTTCAATATTAACGTTTGATTAACATTTGATACTGTTTAATAATAATGTATATTAACATTAAAATTTTAAAACTAAACTATAGGAATATCCATAACAAGGAAAACAAAATTATGATTTTCGTTTTATTGCTAGTAGAATACAGTCTCCAAAATCCATCTTCTTCAGAATTTAAAAGGCATGTCACCTAGGATCTCTTCTACAAGAAATATATGTCAAGTACAAATATAACATAGACCTTTATGTCAAAACCGTACGCTTGGTATGGTAAAATGAAAAAAAAATAACAACATAAATAAGGGTACAAAGGTTCACTGTTTTTCTAAGGTACTATTTGTCAAGTTATCCAAATATATATTTATTATCAAATGTATTATTGATGGCAAAATCGGAGTTTTTAACAATTCAAAGCGGAAAAATTCTTCAGAAAGAAAATGTTTTGATGAATAATTCAATGTTAGCGAAGGAACTCCTTTCTAAAATGATATGTAAAACTCTAGCGAAAGTAAGTATTGTGTAGTGTATGTTTCTATCTTTCCTATTTCTCAAAATAGGATATACATGTAAAAATACCCATTTTTGAGAAGGAAGAACAAATTTGGAAAATGAGTCCAAAGGAACTGTCTGTATAATTTTAAAAAACGAACAAAAACGGGAAAAATACCGCTTTCTTCATAATGTTCACAGATGGGAAAGTGTGTGTACCTATAGAGGTTTGATTGCTTCCCTGTTTCAACTTTTGAGAAAATAATCTTCTTTATATCTTTTACCCCTCAAAATATATCTGCCTATTAGGGGGGAAAAGCGACGCCGCATTATGACTCTTATTTTTCAAATTTGCCTGCCACATTGTGCAGTGGTCAGATAAAGAAGGATCTTCTGTCTTTATATAGAAGTTTGGTAAGACCTCATTTAGAGTATGCTGTTCAGTTTTGGTCTCCTTATCTTAAGAAAGATATTAATTTATTGGAAAGGGTACAAAGGGGGGCTACAAGGTTAGTGAATGGATTTTCTAATTTAGACTATGATTCCAGACTTAGAATGCTCAACAGTCTTAAACAAAGGAGAACCAGGGGGGACATGATTCAGTTATTTTAATTTACTAAAATGAAAGATGTTATAGGGTTAAATTTTTGTACGGAAAGCAGGACAACGGGTCCTTGTTTTTGCTGTTTAAATCTTAGGCTAACCTGGAAATTCGGAAAAATTACTATTTTAGCAGAGTAGTGGAAACTTGGAATAGTTTACTGGAAGAGGCGGTAAGGAGCAAGGGAGTAGATAGTTTTAAGAGGGCCATTGATCTTCATTGGGGTCTATAATTTGACTAGGACCAGCTCAGTTGGGCCTAGAGCCTGATGCTGGTCGTCTCATTTATATTTGTATTTGTAAATCTGACTGGATGGGGAGGTTCCAGGTTTGAGTCCCGGCTCGGGTATGTATGCAATTTCTCTCCCCTGCTATTGTTCTTTCTTTGTGTGAAAGTGTTGTTGTTCTGTGAATGGTTGCCTATCCTATAAACGTTGCCTATCCTATAAACGGGTCCCTATGGCATGTGTGCACTGTGGAAGTCAGACTTTCCACCAAATCACAGTACAGTTGGAAAAGTGAAGCAGCGCACGCCATATTGACAGACAAGCGAAGATCCCCCACGCGCGCAATAAACTGAACTCCCTCTTCCTGCGACTCTCAACTGAAGGCTACCTTTTTCAGGAAATGTAGTCTGCGGCTTTTTTATTATTGTTATTGTTATTATTATTTTTTTTTAGTCTGCAAAACGTCTGTCAGTTCTGCTCTATGTTCTATGTATTGATGTTTTGTTTTGCTATTTCTTAGGTGTTTCATGTATCTTGTTCTGTATTTTTCTGTTTTCTGTACTCTGTAACTTCAATGTTATGTCTTCTGTATTTTATGTAATTTCAATGTTTTGTCAAATAAAGTCTCCAGAGATCCATTCAACTGAAAAACCATCAAGATGGTAGTCACGGGGATCTCTGGGGTGAAAGAAATGAAATGAAATGTATGCAATTTCTCTCCCCTGCTATTGTTCTTTCTTTGTGTGAAACTGTTGTTGTTCTGTGAATGGTTGCCTACCTTATAAACGGGTCCCTAGGGCATGTGTGCACTGTGGAAGTCAGACTTCCCACCAAATTGCAGTACAGTTGGAAAAGTGAAGCAGCGCACGCCAAATTGACAGTCTAGTTGGCACAAAAGACAACAACAACATTTTGTAATTAAAAAAAAATAATTTTGATCATATTAAGGGGAATTTAACGGTATTTGTGACATAGGGATGTCCGTAACAAAACTTTTTAAAAGTTTAAAATTTTTATATATATTGAAAAAGTACATTCTAAAGTATATGAATATCATATTGTTTTCATAGTTCACTTCATATTATGTTTGTAATTGCACTCAGAACATTGAAAATGCAATTTTCACTGTTACGGACTCTACATTGAATTTTTCTTTAAATCTGACTTAAACCGATTTTTAAGCCAAAACTGGTACTTGAGACAGATAAAGTAAAGGCTCACCTCTAATATAGCTAACAATTTTAATTAAAAAGTGCGTTCTATAAAAATTATGGATTGTGAAAATGATGACTCTAGAGTCCGTAACAATAATTGGAATAAAAGTTTTGTTAAAAAAAAAAAAAAAAAAAAAACAATGTAGAGTCCGTAACGGTGAAAATTGCATGTTCAATGTTCTGAGTGCAATTACAAACATAATATAAAGTGAACTATGAAAACAATATGATATTCATATACTTTAGAATGTACTTTTTCAATATAATTGAAAATTTTAAACTTTTAAAAAGTTTTGTTACGGACACCCCTATGTCACAAATACCGTGAAATGCCCCTTAAGGAATGTAACATTAGAGCTTTAATTGCGAAATTCAAACTATGTAATTCTTGTTGTAATAAGCAGGACCTATTTAGAACAAATTCTTTGAAAAGGCAGCTAATTGGAAAAATGTAAAAAATAAAATTGTTTTATTTTAGCTAATATAAGGCAAGTTTTTTTAGCAATTCAAAACCTCTTAAATAATTACCTGCGATATGCAAACATCTACATTTCGAAATGCAAACATGCTACCTCATGTTCATCTACAAAAACACTTCGTTAAATGATATACAGTTGATTCTCTATTTAACGAGTTTCATGGGACAACAAAAACCGTCCTTAAGTAAAATGCGTTCTTGAAAAGAATGTTTGTAAAGCAACATTGGAAAGTCTATGAAAAGTCGTCTTTAAAAAAAGAAAGCCATTACACAGAGCAGCGTCGTTAAACAGAAAACCAACTGTAATTAACACAGACAAATTTTAAAACGTGAAGATATAACAAACATAAATAGGCACTTACACCAAAAGGGGCATTTACACCGCTTTACTTCTAAGTGAGTCTTATGTAATCATTCGAACCATACATGTTTTTTTGTTCCATTTAATCTGCGAGATGAAAGGCCTCTAAAACACAAGGAAAAAGCGAACAAAATGTTTGCATTTCAAACCATTTTATGTATTCTTTTTATGTACAGTTAAAAAAAAATATTTATACAAATTTATCATTGTCATTCAGTTCCAGACTTTTGACAATGATTAATGCTAAGTCAAAGTTACGTTCTATACGATAAAATCAAAAAGATATCACATATTATCTTCAACTTAAGCACTTCTCTTAATGAGAATCGGTCAAATCATCTTATTTTTTTATATGACAATTCATCAAGAACTTCCACCCAAAGCTAAACGAGCCTACTTCTCCGTTTACCTACTGAAAAATTCTAGCATCTGTGATCAATACTTTCTTAATTATTTAAGACCGCAAATGTGTGTCAAACATGTATTTTTGAAATTAAATTCGAATTTCTGAAAAGGAAATCTTTTTTCTCGAAAAAAAAAGTACTGTTTACGCAAAAGTTATTACGTTAGACAGGTTTTTGGAACGGTTTACAACTGAACAAAAAATTGTTCAAATCAAAAAGTCAAATGCGGGCAGTCATGTCCTCGCAGACATCTTTCGAACAAAAAAAAAGTTTCATAGGTATAATCAACGTTTTATTGCGCAAAATTTTCAAAAACGACAAAGTTTTGAAAATTTTGTGTGATAAAACTTTCTTTACTCCTATGTTACTTTACAATCACAAAGACATCTTTATACACTTCTTTAAATTTTTTTTGCTCGAGTTGGACTGTTTATTCAAAAGTTATAGGGGGGGGAGCAGACAGACCACAACTGTTGACAGGCGCTGATTCAGAAGGTGCCATGACCCTTCCTTTAGATGGCCAAATATAGCCTAGAGCTGCATTTTTGGGACTTACATTTCGAAAAAAAGGCCAAAAATCCCCTATTTTTCGCACAAAACTTGCACTTTGACACGTCCTTTCTAAAAATGACCCCGTCCAAAACCAGAAGCTATATCCGTCTTTGCCTGTAGCAGCTCCTGTTTTTTGTTTGTAGCTCAAATAAAGCGATGTTATGCAGAGAGATTCTCTGTTACAGTTCTGAAGTGTATTCCACAAAGAATTGGTCTAGATATTCCTGTGGCCAGGAGCCCGCTTTATTTTATCTACGGCAGAACAGGTGCTGCTACAGTTGTCTTATGAATTTCACATTGATGGAGAGGGACAGTGTTGGTGACTACAGTAAAGAACAGCAAACCTTTGTGGCGTATCTGATTTTTGTATTAGGTGTAAATAAATTTTGACCTCAAAACCAGACTAACGTAAGTCCAAAAATAGCAATTTTTAGTTTACTACTGCATTGTGTATAGAATTTTTTCCGCATAACCCCGAGAACGTGATTCTGTTTAAGAAATTCTTTCACAAATGTTTAGTAGTGTTAAAAGTGCGCGAGTCAGATAGTTTGCATGCATCAGAACATCAGCCCTGAGAACGTGATTCTGTTTAAGAAATTCTTTCACAAATGTTCAATAGTGTTTAAAGTGCGCGAGTCAGATCCTTGGCATGCATCAGAACATCAGCCCCGAGAACGTGATTCGGTGTAAGAAATTCTTTCACAAATGTTTAGTAGTGTTTAAAGTGCGCGAGTCAGATCCTTGGCATGCATCAGAACATCAGCCCCGAGAACGTGATTCTGTTTAAGAAATTCTTTCACAAATGTTTAGTAGTGTTTAAAGTGCGCGAGTCAGATCCTTGGCATGCATCAGAACATCAGCCCCGAGAACGTGATTCTGTTTAAGAAATTCTTTCACAAATGTTTAGTAGTGTTTAAAGTTCGCGAGTCAGATCCTTGGCATGCATCAGAACATCAGCCCTGAGAACGTGATTCTGTTTAAGAAATTCTTTCGCAAATGTTTAGTAGTGTTTAAAGTGCGCGAGTCAGATCGTTTGCATGCATCAGAACATCAGCCCCGAGAACGTGATTCTGTTTAAGAAATTCTTTCACAAATGTTTAGTAGTGTTTAAAGTGCGCGAGTCAGATAGTTTGCATGCATCAGAACATCAGCCCCGAGAACGTGATTCTGTTTAAGAAATTCTTTCACAAATGTTTAGTAGTGTTTAAAGTGCGCGAGTCAGATCCTTGGCATGCATCAGAACATCAGCCCCGAGAACGTGATTCTGTTTAAGAAATTCTTTCACAAATGTTTAGTAGTGTTTAAAGTGCGCGAGTCAGATCCTCGGCATGCATCAGAACATCAGCCCCGAGAACGTGATTCTGTTTAAGAAATTCTTTCACAAATGTTTAGTAGTGTTTAAAGTGCGCGAGTCAGATCTTTGGCATGCATCAGAACATCAGCCCCGAGAACGTGATTCTGTTTAAGAAATTCTTTCACAACTGTTTAGTAGTGTTTAAAATGCGCGAGTCAGATCCTTGGCATGCATCAGAACATCAGCCCCGAGAACGTGATTATGTTTAAGAAATTCTTTCACAAATGTTTAGTAGTGTTTAAAGTGCGCGAGTCAGATCCTCGGCATGCATCAGAACATCAGCCCCGAGAACGTGATTCTGTTTAAGAAATTCTTTCACAAATGTTTAGTAGTGTTTAAAGTGTGCGAGTCAGATCCTTTGCATGCATCAGACAAAAGTATCTGCGCTCTCCTGAAAAACAACGAAAATGGACTTAAGTTAGTCTGGCAATGAAGTACAAAAATAGTTGTCACTATTAAAGTTCCAACCCTTCGTATATTGACAAAGTCTAACCACTTAAAGCAATAGAACCCTATATCTTCATATACAGTGAACACTCACTTATGCGCCGGCCTAAGGGACCAACAGAAAAAGGCGCATAAGTGAGAGAGACGTATAAGTGAACAAGCCTATTTTAAGGACTAAAACGCAATATAGTTTCTAATGAGAGAATGAATAATAATTTTTCTATAGAAAATGAACATTTTACTGCGGTTTGGCAATTACTGTAACGTAACTACAATGATAAAAAAGAGAAAACAAAAATTGTAGTATACCTAATTATAAACCGTTCCCTTTAAAACGATGCATAATAGATGATTGACCCTCTCCGAACTCTACTTCAAGCGGAAAAAATGCCTTCTGTGAGTAATAGAGGCAAAAGATAAAAGAGGAAAGTGAAGAAAAATGCTCATTTTTTTTTTAAATACATTTTTTTTATTTTAGGGAAAATTCGGCGCATAAGTGAAATATTTATCTTTAGAGCGACGCATAAAGGAATGATACTATCATTATTTTGCTATGAAATGTGCTGCGACTATTTAAAATCGTCGTATAAGTGAAAAAGGCGCATAAATGAGGCAGCGTATAAGTGAGAGTTCACTGTAGATTAATTACTATGACATGGCAACAAAGAGACACAAATGGCTTTGCAATTAAAAGTAAAATATCAAATAGGTTTCAAATTTCTGCATTCCGACTTCCCATCACTCCAAAGTTTATGCAGCTTTTCGTAAACATTTTGTGTAACTTTGATACCTAAAAGTTGAAAGAGTACATTACAGTTCATTGCAATTATGTGCAGCATCAAAAATTACTTTCGTTGACTTTCTCAAATACTGCTTAAATACGAAACGAAATAAGCAGAATAAATAATGTATATTTGCATATTGACATCGCAAGTTTTTTACTCCTAATGATGAGTTTCATTATTTTTAAAGTATTTAGCAATCATTGTTTCATCAAAAATCCTTCATTAAAATAAATATTGAGACTGATCAAACAAATATCACAAATAAAATGGTTTGATTCATTTGCATATGTAATAAAGCGTAGTTCAAAATAACTAGTAGTCGTTCTCCCAAACTTAATGAGCAGCTTTATTTGTATTAAATAACAAGCGTTTCGAAGCCCAAAATATACATTGACATATGTTAGGTCACGTTTAGTTCACATTAAATATAAGAAAAATTTGAACATCCACGAAGCCAATTAGTCCTTCATATTTATCATATTTCTTTCTTTTTCGTTCCAAAGTAGTGATTAAATATTTATGGAGATGCGTATAATTTCTCTGTTTCCAGCATATTAAGCTAGAAAATTTTAAATCATCAAGTATTTTCTTTTTATTTACAACACTTGATGTAGACTATCAAGGCAAACTTAATATAGAAATTATACATTAAATGTTTTTTTATTCAAGTGAACTTAAAAGCATCTTTTTATTCTGTTAATTTAAATACATTTTATTGCTCTTTTTTCCTTTAGATCAAAATGCATTTCCTAATAATATATTAATTTTATAAGATGTAGCATATTTAAAAGCTGGATTCTCTTCAATATATCTTTAAAAGATTAATCATTTATTTCAGAACTTATTCTTTCTATAAAAAAGATCATCACACTATACGACTTTTAGTTCAGATATGCGTATAAAAAAAAATAATTTCCGTGTAAAAACATTATTTTCTCTTGTTTAAGGTTAAAACCTCATGAAATTCCGAGTATTTTTCAAAGAAAAAAAATAAAAAATGAAGTAAATACTGTGAAATCTCATTACAACGAATACAAATACAACGAAATAAATGTTTACTCTTGACTTAACTTCCGCTATATTGCTTAAATTTCAATATAACGAAAACGCTGTTTCAACGAACACAATTGGCTGTCTCTAGAAATGTGTTATAACGGGATTCACTCCACCTTACACACTGCTTAACGATCTTCTGTTCTTATAAGGAGCATTCATTCGTTTTCATACAAAATTATTAATCATTTTAGCACTCATATATTATCTCAAATCAACATTTTTTTTCTATTTTACGATAAAGTGGTGACAATAACTACGTTAGTTAAAATAATTTTGGAAACTTTTTAATACCTTTTTTAACATCTTATAATGAATGATTAGACTTATTTATTTCCTTTTAATCATTTATTTATAACTTCTAATTTGTATGTACTAATTTCATTTGAATATTTTTTCTTTATTTGATTTCATTTTGTTTTCTAATTCAAACTATAAACAAAAAAGTTTTTAAATGCATTTTATTTTATTTAGATAATTAGCTTTGACAACGAAATATGATGAACACGTAATGTTTTTTCGACTAAATATGCTTTTAATAATAATTGATGTAATAATGATTAGTAAATTCTGATTTAATACTGTGAAAATGTATTAGATTATTGTTATTGAAAAATTTGCTATTATTTAAAAATAAATATAAAAACATGTACAATATTTACATGATTTGAACACATATATATTAGAGAATATAAACATAAATGATTTAATTGAAATAAATAAATTAATAATTTGTTACACGATGTTAAATGATGAAATCTTTGAAAAGTGTCTAGAATTAAGACCACTAGTGTAGTTTCATTCACTTAAGCTGCACGTTTACATTAAGCTTCGTACGTTTACAAACCATTGCATCAGTGATTAAACGAAAAAGGCAACCATCTCCAATTCATACATATATGACGAAATGCCACGAATCCTTGAGCGAATGATGTCTATTTGCGTATCTTTCAAATAACTGTCAGTTAGTATGGACACAATCTCATGCCAGACATGTGGAATAACTCCATTATTAAGATAACACTTGGCCTTGCTCAGAAAAATGAAAATATCTGTTTGCTTACGCCTGAAGAAAATGTGCTTTCGCTTTGGCATAGACTTGCTCAGTGCATTCATCAGTTTCTTCCTAATGGCATTTCTTTTTGTAAGAATATAATGCATTTAGTTGTAGTTAATATGTTATAAGAGTACAATTAATTCAATACGTAGCAATATTACAATAATTCAATACAGTAGCGTTGATGTATTTGAATGCAAGGTTATAGTTTTAATCTAATGGATGAGTATACTGCCGTGATAAGCTCAATCGTGGTGTCTGAAGATGATCTCAAACTGAGATATTGCTGTTTAAGGTAGTAGTCTGGTAACTTGTGCCTATTTTCATGACTTCTTTGGAGGGTGGTTTTTTATAGGGACATAAAAATGAATTATCTTGAATATTAAGAGTGTTTTTATTTACATATTGCAAATATTTGAAATAATTCAACAGTTTATTACTATTATTATTGTCACTCGAAGTTGGAACCTCAAAAAAAAAAAAAAAAGCTCGTGGGTAACCCGGGTGATTTTGGCTCTTGATGTTACCTGAAATCAAATATTCTTGATTACTAGCTGCCAGGGCAGCTAGATTAGCTTCCTGCGGCATGTTGATGCATAAGTTCCCCCCTCTCTAACTTTTACCTCATTCTGAAGTTATATTATTTGATATAATTTAATGTTCATTCGATTTCAAGACATACCACGCACGTGGCCCGGCGTTGCACGGGCACTTCGTGCCCTGAAAGTAGTGAGAAAAAAAATTAAGGAAACTACTCCCCGCCAAGGCGGCTCGCTTACAGGCGCTTCACGCCTTTACTTTTTTCCTATATAAAAAAATCATTCGAATTATTGAGATGCTTCACGCCTTCAAGATGGTGAGGAAAGTTTCAGTAAGTTCAGCTCGCTCAAAGGAAAAAAGCAGACATAGATACTCAGTTTTTAATATAAGTAGATGGCTCTTCAACAAATAAATGTTTCAAAATATTACCAGTAGCTAGCGATAAAAATTCTACGTAAGTGGCCCGCTTATGAGTTTCGTGTTTGATTTAGTTAAGCCTTCATTCAAAATTCTCATTATCATTGTTATTATACTGTTTCATAGCAACGACGGTTTGCAAGAATGGATTTCATATTTAATCATTTATTAGGCTTAATCGCTTCAAACTTGACTACTTATTAATTGATATCTTCGCTAATTAAAATCGTATAATTATATCAATTGAAACTAATGAAGCCTGAAAAATTACCTATCTATCGATACCTGGTTCGACTTTCAGGTCATTGGCGTTCAGGAGAAAGAAGCGTGACATAGAAAGATAGTTAGAAAGATACTCAGTTTTTAATATAAGTAGACTAGCTGCGTAGCCCGGCGTTGCACGGGCTGTAATGTAGTGAAGGCAGTTTGAGAAAACTACTTGCCACCAAGGCGGCTCGCCTTTAAAGAAATGAGGAAAGTTTAAACAGTGTACTCGCCGTCAAGGCGGCTCGCCTTTACAGTAGCGAGGAAAGTTTCAATTCACTACTCGCCGCCAAGGCGGCTCGCCTTTAAAGTACCAAAGAAAAGTTTAATAAACTACTCCCCGCTAAAGCGGCTCGCTAAAAAGCTTTCCTGCATCAAGGAATCAATCGAATTATTTGCACATGCTTCCTCAAAAATAAAGACGATGTCAAGTAGCGCATTCTTAGCACTCTCCCTAAATTACAAATAAAATTCCTTTCCAAAAACAATTATTTCCAAACCGCTTTCTTCCGGTAAAATTAATTGCAAAATTCTAAACGAAAAAGTTCTTTTAATATTTGGATCGAAGCCAGAAAAAGTCCCTTCTAAAAATAGCAATTGCAATTTTATTTAAAAACACATTTTCAAAATGGTACCTGAGAAAAAATATGTCATTAATAATTAGAATAAAAACAATTGTTAGAACTTTGTTATAACACGTATTCAAAATGACAATGAAAAAAATAACACTCTTTCATTTTAAAAAGTTCAACTTAATTAACGTTTTAATTCAAAATCGCAACGGAAAGAAATAAATATCTTGGAATTTTAAATAGTTCAATAATTTAATTAGCGTTTTAATTCAAAATGGCAACGGTAAGAAAAAATGTCTTGGAAGTTTAATCATTAATTAGGCTTAATCGCTTTAAATTTGACTACTTATTAATTAAACATTCGCTTTAAATTTGACTACTTATGGATCGCAGCCAGAAAAAGTTCCTTCTAAAAACAGCAATTGCAATTTTATTTAAAAACACATTTTCAAAATGGTACCTGAGAAAAAATATGTCATTAATAATTAGAATAAAAACAATTGTTAGAACTTTGTTATAACACGTATTTAAAATGACAATGGAAAAAATAACACTCTTTCATTTTAAAAAGTTCAATTTAATTAACGTTTTAATTTAAGGCCGAATTCAAGTGAAACACCATTGCAGTCGCTTCGAGGCGATCGCATATTGCAACCGCTACTGTAAGTCGAATTCAAGTGAATTCGTTTCACTTGAATCCAAATTTTGGAATTTGCGATTGCATTGGTGAGTTGCGATCGTCCGTGTTTCACTTGAATTCCTGCCTTAAAATCGCAACGGAAAGAAATAAATATCTTGGAATTTTAAATAGTTCAATAATTTAATTAACGTTTTAATTCAAAATGGCAACGGTAAGAAAAAATGTCTTGGAAGTTTAATCATTTATTAGGCTTAATCGCTTTAAATTTGACTACTTATTAATTGATATCTTCGCTAGTTAAAATCGTATAATTATATAGATTGAAACTAATGAAGCCTGAAAAATTACCTATCTATCGGTACCTGGTTCGACTTTCAGTTCATTGGCGTTCAGGAGAAATAAGCGTGACATTGAAAGATATAAAGAAAGATAGAAAGAAAGAGGCGATCGCATATTGCAACCGCTACTGTAAGTCGAATTCAAGTGAATTCGTTTCACTTGAATCCAAATTTTGGAATTTGCGATTGCATTGGTGAGTTGCGATCGTCCGTGTTTCACTTGAATTCCTGCCTTAAAATCGCAACGGAAAGAAATAAATATCTTGGAATTTTAAATAGTTCAATAATTTAATTAACGTTTTAATTCAAAATGGCAACGGTAAGAAAAAATGTCTTGGAAGTTTAATCATTTATTAGGCTTAATCGCTTTAAATTTGACTACTTATTAATTGATATCTTCGCTAATTAAAATCGTATAATTATATAGATTGAAACTAATGAAGCCTGAAAAATTACCTATCTATCGGTACCTGGTTCGACTTTCAGTTCATTGGCGTTCAGGAGAAATAAGCGTGACATAGAAATATAGAAAGAAAGATAGAAAGATAGTTAGAAAGATACTAAGTTTTTAATATAAGTAGATTCTTAATCTATAGACATGTCATTCTGGTCGGAACTACTGAAGTGAAATTTCAAGGGAAGTTAAATTACATTTACCAAGAAAAATACTGGGTAATTATGAACACCTTCCTGTAGGGTGCTAAAAATAAAAGGCAGTGAAACTGCAGTTGATTCCTGTTAAAGGCTCAATAACTGAAGGCAATATAATGCATAGAATAACTTACCACAATGTTATCAGTCCGAACATAATGAAAGTTGAAGACTGTCGAAAACTGTTTGACAACTTTTGCGAAAAAGGTTAGGATAGCTACGGATATGGCGGGTACAGTGTTGCCACTTCAGTGAAAAAATATCCCTAACCTAATAATAAAGATGTGAACTTCCAGTTGCTACTGCTATTTGGTTCCTACATTTCTTACAGAAGCGCTAATGTCGGTTGTTCTGAATTACCTCATTTTCACAATTACCCAGCTTGACCCTACTTACTAGATTTGCAGAAAAGGTGCAAGACGAGATTATGCTTACTTTTGTATTAAATGCACTGGCGAAAAGTACGTTGTTTAAAATAGAACATTTGCTCTCTTTGAAAAGGGTTCTATTCAAACAGGCTTTAATTCCTCCATATTCATTTGAAAAAAATTTTTGAAAATCTTCTTTCCTTTCCTTTCTCTTTTTTTGAGATTAGGGATGTGATAAAAGCTTCACAATATTTCATAAAACTACATGGATACAGCGAGGAAAATTTTGAACGGTAAATGCATAAGCTTAATACACTATGTCAAACTAAAAACTTTTAAGCCAGGTGGAAAGAAATCTTCGCTATACAAGAAAAAAAGTTAATATTATTTAGGAGCTCTCTAGAACTTAAAAATCTTTTAGAAGGTTTTTCATAACATTTTAGACGCTTAAAGTACGTAGCAAAATGTTTTAAAGAAACAATAATTGTTTATTATTTAACTGATAAGGTAGCAGGTAAGTACTAGAAACTTTAATTAAAATTATCCTATAAACTGCTAACATATGTTCATTTATTATAAAAAATGAATTTCTATTAAATAGAGAAAACTAAAAAGAAGAAAGTAATTATCTTGTTGGTAATGTATTATTCTAAAACATGAAAAAAATCGTCACTCAGTTATGTTTTTTGAAAGTAAAACTGAAGCATAGTTATCTGAAAATATTCAAAAGCTCGTACTGGCCGCAACTGCTGCTAAAAAACTTTTAAAATTGCACAGAAAGTTTGATATTTGAGAAATTAGTTTCTGTCTAACCTTTGTTTTCCATAAACTTGTAAATTCCTTAACTTATTACCTTAGTTTGGAATTCAATTTAAGTTCACGTATTGGCTATTCACGTTGCCCATACCACGCAATGTAATTAATTGTTCTTGAAAAATAATTCACTTAGACAGAAGTTGGCTTGAGTTTTAAATGAATGACTGGTTTTTAAAACTGATGAATATTTAGGTTCCATGTAATTAACTATTACTGTTTGCGATGGCAATTACCTAGTCAACTTTTTTGTACGATTTAAACTAAGGTAATTTGTGAAAGGACGAACTATTAATTTAATAATTTTAACCGAAGAAATCAGTAAAAAAATGTACTATTTGCTTTTTTTAACTTAACATATTATTTTCAAGCTTGCATTAAGCAATAATGTAAAGTAATGAAATTATTATTCAATTAATAAACAAAAATATTCACTTGTTTGCATTCCGATTAATGTTTGCATTTACACATGCTGCATTGCTATGAAGTGCATTTTCTTGTTCGTAACACAAAAGGTTTCCTTCTTTTTTTTTTTGAAGTTTAGCAAGGTGAAAGGTTACCAAAATTAAACTTCAATAAAGGATCATAAAATTGAATAAAGTATTTAAGACCACTTGCCTTTTCCGAAATAAACAAATTAGAAATGTGCTATGAAAATTACAGTACATAAGTAAATATGAATGTATTTAACAATAAAACTTGTATTGAAGTATAGAAAAAGAAAATTTGAAATTAAAAATGCATAGGACATGGTCAAAAAAGAAATTTTTTTAAATGCATATCATTTTCTTTAAAGATGATTTTTTTAAAAGTATTTTTTGGTTTTATAAACATTAGGTTTATTTTCATACCGTAGCGTCTTTTTGTTCTTAACCTTTACATACTTGCGCTGCACACTTTGTGCTCCACATTCCATTATTTATTCTTCCACAATCTCCCCCCTCCCCCTAATCTATGATTAGAATGTCTCAAGTGAGTTAGTGGTGTTCTGTTCCCTTCTATCATATTTCAGAAGAGTGTAGTCCTTTGAATTCTGTATGGTGCATGAAATACTACATGTCGCTGCATAATTCAAATATCTTTTTCTTCTAAAACTATATTCACTACAATTTCCCCAAACCTTGCCCATAAAGGTAAAATCTCGACTGAGGCATTGATATTTCTCTCTCTCTCTCTCTCTGCATGTTTCAAACGAATGTGTACACTTGATCACTATTGCGTGCATAAAATGCAGCTCGCGATTGAAGCATAACTCAAAAGCATTTTATCTTCTGTAGTTTTATCGTTTTAAATAATTTAAAATGAGGTTTTTAGCGAAACCATTTCAATGCATTACAAAAAAAAAAATTCCAAATCTGCTATCTAAATTTAAAAAAAAATATATTTTAAGTATAACTTGGCACCTTTCTTTTTGCTTCTTTCTTAAACTGTCACTATTGTTAACTTGGGCCGCTGTGGAAGGATCAGTAAAGCGTTCAACTAGTAACCAGAGAAGAGTAGGTTAGATGCCTATCGGTTTAAGACCCACCGTGTACTCCAATGGTGACTTGGCCTTATAAACTGCAGATTTAATGAAGTTCTCCGAGTGCCTATTTCAAATCAATGCCTCTTGGGTTGCTGAATCAGGGATCTCTTGGCTCCTAGTCTAAAAAAAAAAAAAAAAAAACAAAGCATGGGGCTTCTGCATGGGGCTTCATACAACCAGTTAAACTACGTGCAGTTAGTTTAGGTACGGGGTCCCTTCAGTGTACTGAAATGTAGTATAGCCAACTTATTTACTGCTATTCTAAAATTTTTACTAAGTTGGTTTCGAAGCAACTCGCCTTTTTAAAAAAATGTTCCTTAAAACATTCCACATTGAGCTCATATGGTAATTTCATTTTTTCCCCTGAAGATTAAAAATGGGAATTGATAATGCAATTTATTATAAATATGTTAATGTCTCAATTTATCTAAAAGTAAGGGAAGAATTTAAAGCTGAAGCATTAAAATTCTGTTTCCCATTTGCCTCAACTCCTCCCCTATTATGAAATTATTTACTCGTTCGTTTGAGTTCGTTAATAAGCTTCGTTCATTCCACATTGAGCTCATATGTTAATTTCATTTTTTCCCCTAAAGATTAAAAATGTGAATTGATTATGCAATTTATTATAAAAATGTTAATGTCTCAATTTATCTAAAAGTAAGGGAAGAATTTAAAGCTGAAGCATTTAAATTGTGTTTCCCATTTACCTCAACTCATATCCTATTATCAAATTATTTACTCGTTCGTTTGAGCTCGTTAATTAACTTCGTATGACTTCTAAAGGATGCTTTTGGAAGTCTAAAAAATATAGTTACATAATGTAATAGACGTTTCGCTAACGTACAATTGCTATGATTCTAGTAAGATAAAAATAATTAACAGATATTAGAGCTAATTATATTAACAACATCAAAGAGCTAGTTTACCGCAATTAGTACGTCAAGCTTTATTTAACTGAAGTATTAAAACTGTTATTAACTGCCTATCATGTCTTTAACAATTTATACTCTATGTTGTTTTGTCAGAACAATGCTTGTATATTTTAAGCATTGTACTTATGTGCAATATAATTTGATCTCCTTTTATATTTTTTCTCAAGCAGAGAAGCACCTAAAAAACTATTTAGAATTGTAAGTAAAATTCTTATTTCTCAAAGACGTAACTGCTTTCAATTTAAGACTCATAAAAAATAACAAAAGAAAAATGTTCAAGAACCCTATTTCCTGAAATAACCATATAGCTCAATTAAAGCAATTCTTTCTGTAACAATTCAAGCTGTTTTTAAACTGTTTAAAACTGTTTTTAAAGCAATACAGCTTAACTACAATTTATACCCTTCGAAATAGCCATTTGAACCATTTATTTTGAAAGTGAGGTCCCTAGCAGCATAATCTCATCGGCCGATGATCGGCCATTCATCGAAACCCGATGAGATTCTCATCGGCCGGTGATCGGATTTCGATGAGTTTTCATCGGGAATTGCTCCAATATGTCTCATCGGCCAATCAGAATCCGAGCAGCAAAATCCGATGAGTTTACGATGAGATTTGGAGCAATTTACGAGCAGTGCAGTCCCGTGCCGATGAATTTAGGATCAATTTTGGATGAAAATACGATGAGAGTTGGATCAATATACGAGCAGTGTAGTTCCATGGCGATAAATTTTGGATCAAAATACGATGAGAGTTGGATCAATTTAAAGAAAAAAGAGAAAAAAAGAAAAAAGAGCGCAGTTTAGTTCCGTGGCAGTGAATTTTGGAACCTGTTTTTTATTTCACCCAACCATTTGCGACTGGCCAACTCCAGCATCGAACCCGAGTTATCAGCGCGGAAAGCCAACGCTCTACCACCACGCTACCAAGTCTACGAATAAGGAGACCAACACTGCATATTTAACAAAAATTTGAGATTGGGAAAATTGTCATCAGAAAATTTGATCTTTACGACCTCTTTCCGATTAAATCTGTAGCTTGGCATATTTTCATCGGGAAATTTGATTGGAAGTACATAGTTTTCCAATAACACATAGCTCGGTTAATTTTCATCGGGAAATTTGATAGGAAGGATATCGTTTTTCGATGGAATATAGCTCATCTTATTTTCATCGGGAAAAGTGATCGGAAAGATATCATTTTCCGATGGAATTTTGCTCATCTTATTTTCATCGGGAAAGTTGATCCGAAAGATATCGCTTTCCGCTGAAAAGTAGCTCATCGAAAACCGTGCTCGGATACTGATCGGAACGATATCGTCGTGCGTTACGGGATCAGTTTACGAGGAGTTAGTTGATCGGCCGAGCAAAATCCGATGAGTTGATGCTACTTGGGGTAGTTCTATTTAAAAAGAGTAAAGACTACTGTAATCTATCTGTAGTATGAAATGAAGTTTCTAAAAAGTGCTTACTATTTTGAACACGTAAAACTTGAGAACTACTCGCTGAAAATTTAAATTTGCGTCTTTTCGGTATGAGAAAGTTGAACCGAGCGGTACACATGTTGTACCATAAGTCTTTCTTCTTTTGAGGACGGGGTTGAAATTTTCACTCGAACCCTTTGGAGAGAGGGATTTTTTCAAGGTATCGTACGTCTGGTACGACAGTTTATACCTTCTCTTTTCAATGGACAAGAAATCTGTTGTTCAACTGTCGCACTACCTGGCTCGAAAGAAAAATTTCAATATGAACAGCCCGGATCCAAAAGGTTAAATTTACTATTTTGGAGGCGGGGGACAACATATTTATATGTTATGCCAGTTGAAAAAACGCTTTTTCTGCAGAACACAAATTTTGTTCTATTCTTAAATTCGTTCGCGAGTTCTAAGTGTTTTTATCTTGATTTTCTAAAACTGTCCTCGTCCCAGATCACTATTAATGCTACAGCTCAACTTTCTGTTGATAGCTTTTTTGCAGTACTTTTTGTTTTGCAAATGTTAACTATTTTTTCCTCTTTCATCAAGTCTTTTCATTTTTTTCCTTTTTTTTTTGCAAATGATATGTCATTTTACTTCTCACTTATTCTCATGCACTCAATCAGTTTTTACGTGCCTTAGTTGGAGTAAACATTTTCAACGAATTACTTGAAAGCAGTTATAAGCATTTACAGTGAATAAAAACTGAATTTTTGGTTCTGTCTTTATCTTTCGGAAAGGATTTTTTTACGGGACTTTCAGGAGACGCTATATTTATTCTAACACTATTAAAAAGACGGTTGCCAAAATCTGACTGAAATGAAAACGGCAATTTTCATAATTGTGAAGGAAAACTTATATAGAAAGTTATCTTGCGCTGCTATATCCAACCTGAAATCCCACCCTCCAACCCCCATCATTTTTCAGATAGACTTATTTTTAGTGACTGTATAAATTGCGAAAGAAGTCGCGTTACCTAATGATTTTCACAATGAGTAGCACAACGTAGGCGACTTTTGAAATCGTAACAATACCTCTAATTACCAAAAGAAATGTCACGCATTTTCGATTGCTCATCTTATTGAATCACTTACTTTTGGTGCCGCTCCACACGTTTTGGGGGGGGGGGGGTTCTAATTATTATAGCTATTATGCAAAGATGGATTTAAGGGTAACATATAGCTCTGTAAATGGCGAAAACACAAAAAGAGAGCAAATGTGCTCTGTTTTCTATATTATTCTGTCGAATCTCCAATCATTAGCTTTTACATGTTTAAATTGCAAGGGAAAATTTCATGGAATGGCGATTTTTGACAGAGTTTTTAAAATATCGCCAAATTTTTTGTCTTGATACTTTTTTTCAAATAAAGCCTATCTAAAACTTAGTACAAAATTTTGAACTATTTTTAACAAAAATACTTCATTTCATTCAGTGGATGAATTTTTAATTTTCATCGTTTTTTTTAATACCATTTATTGTTTCATTTTGTAGGATTATGTGTTAAGGTTTAATTTTAGTACTATCTTTTCTTCGGAGCTTACTTTCTATTAATCCTGTAATAAGAAGGAGTTTTCTTGTTCTGCACTGGACGTTAATTTAGCTCGCAGGTAAGTTTTTTTCCCAATTATTACCACAGGCTAAATCGTGGCGGGTAATGCTAGTAAAAGACAAAACTTATCTTCATCTAATAATTCAAAGAGAACGGAAAAAAAATGTTTAGAAATGTAGTATTTAAGAGTTCGAAGTTTGACCTCTTTATTTATAAAACCGATTTTTAAAACACTTTACCTTATGTATCTCGCAATAAAAAACAAGAAATTGCTCCTCTTAAAATGAGTTTCATATTTAAATAACCAAGAAATTTTATGTTTTCAATCCATGAAAATAAACTCATATGTTTATATCTACTTTCAATACACATTAATAAAAGTCATGTCCGCTTTCACTAAGAAATTCCTTCACGATTCTTAGTAGCAACTGCATTGAACTAATGTTTTCAAAACGTTTCTTCAGAACAACAAATATCTTCTAATGCAATAATAAAATGCCTTTTAAATTCAGCATCTATTGGAAAAAAAGTCAAGATCTCATTTTTTTCTGCATTCAGGTTGATTTATTTTTTGAAAATTCGTACATAAAAGCTGTTAGGGTATATAGATATTTACAAGGTTTGGGTAAATTGAAAACTAACTCTCATTTCAATGATACCGTTTTGAATGATCTAATTTGAAAAAAAAAAAAAAAAAACATTAGATGGGTCGATTTATTGGGCTTTGCCTTTTCTCCAAAAAAAATAAAAGACTTGAAGTTTAGATGTCTAAAAAAGTTATAATGCTGAATGCAAAAAACGTTTTGTTAACATAAATTTACCCGCTTAAAACTTTCGAAAAAGCAAACACTAATGCTTTTTTCATATTTTACATCAGGCAAAACGTTTTTCCCCTCTTTAAGCATTGATAAGCGGTTTTAAAGACCAGAAAAAAAGTTGCGAAAAGTTTTGCCTAAGGGCATATAAAAGGACCATTAAAGCTTACTTTTATGAAATAATTTTTCGAAGGATAAAAATATTTTCCTCATATTTCATGCGCTCGATCAAATATTTTTAAATGCATCTATACTGTCTTAATGATTCATTGGAATTTGCTTTGAATCAAAATTATTTTTAAAGACTTTTCTAACGTATACAGATTTTTTATCCAAAGCCTACGACCGTACATTAAATGGGTGAATATCAAGAAAAATGCCGATTTGACCATGGAAATTTTCAATTTTTAAAGATGCTCAGAAAATAAAATTAATAGGGTGTGTCAAATACACATCAGTAACATTTTTTTTCAAAATTTTCCCGGGCCATGGTCAATTTCCTGGGCCATGGTCAAGGTGAACATTTACCTCCATTTTAGGGGGTTGTCTTTGAGCGTTACCGACATGATGAGAATGCTACCGATTTGACAATATTACAGATTTTACACTTAGTGTACAAAAGTAAATACTTTCACTACCTTTTACGCTTGAAAAGTAAATTATTTTTACTTAGAATATAATAATATTTATACAGCCTGAACGCTTTTTCGTTTCATAAATAAAATTAGAGACTAATTAAAAGTTAGTAAAAATTTAAATAAGTGCTACAAATTTTTTTTCAAACAGATAAATAGGTTAATAGTTAAAAAATCAAAATAAAATAAAATATTTAACACAATCTTAAAAAAACGAAATTAAGTCAAGCCCGTCAGAGTTAACTTAAATTGGCACTTTACTACTTGATATTCACCCAAATATGTTTCTAAATATGGTTTGAAACCTATCCGTATTTCAGTAACTACGGATAACAATGACATATGAGTATTTAAGAGCCAGACTGACGTAAGTATAAAACTGTAGGCCCTTATTCCGCACAGCGTAATTTTATAAAATGAATTTATTCGTAATTAATTTCCAAAATTATATAACCGCGACTTCCAACCTTTGTATATGCACCAGAATAACAGACAGATCTATTGGCCTGCAAATTAGCGATTCTGACCTTGTTTGAATTTAACTACTCTGAGACTGTTAGATGTTGAGTTTTTATCATATGTACAGGCGAGTAAATGAATCCTATTACTCCTGATCCTGTTTGATAGTGATCGTGCTTGTTTTTTTTTCTTTTTTTTTCTTAAATAAACTTGATATTTCCTTCAGCACTTTGTTTTTCTAGAGCCTTAGCGGTAAAAGTGATTTTGGCAAAGAATTTGGTTAAAAGAAGTTGGCACTTAGCATATTAAATGTTTAAAATTGTATATAAAAATAATTTTTAATTCCTCAAGAATATTATTTTTAATAATTTAGAATGCCTTCATTTTAAATTATTTTAAGCATACAATCTACATTTGTAGTATAGTAAACTCCTGCACTTGGAGATAATTTTCCGTTCAGTTTTTGTACATAGTTTTATTTATAAGTTTCTATTTGTCTGAAAGCCTAATTCTAAGTTAAGTTTATTAAAAGAAAAATAAATTAAAATAAGCAAATATTTTTAAGAACAAATAATTACCTTAGCCTCAAAACCTTAATACACCCCTTTAAATATACCACTTTTGGTCTAAAGAAAAGCAAAATCACTACTTATGATATACATTTTTTTTCATAGGATAAAATAAAAACGAAGGATTATCTAAATGGGTAAAACAAAAAAGCCGTCAATCCTAATCAAAGGAAATGTTCAGTGAAATGAAAGCGGAGCGCAAGTACAATCTTTAAATCCGACCCAATATTTTATTTTTAAACAAGCTTAAAAGATAACTTCTTTTGTACTGTTCAAACATTTTCCTTGAAGGAAACCTCGTAAGTCAAATTACATCATGATGTTTATGTTTGCAGTGGCAGTTTCTCTACCAAACGGGCGTTAAATATGTAGTAAAATATTTTTTTACCGTTCAAAAGAATGCACACCTAGTGAAATTCTTTCAAGAATTAAATAATATTATGTGTACCGTTACATACTTTATGACTATCTTGCAATGAATGTTATTACTTTCTTGGGGTAATTTTTTTGAGGTAAAAATGACTTTTAGAAGGAATGGTTTAACGCATTTTTAAGTCTATTATAGGGTAAAATATATATATACACTAGGTGGCCAAAAGTATCCGGACACTTTCAAAAATTCACATTTTTACATATAGCTCGAGAAATAAGTGATCGATTGTTCTTTAATTTTAGTCATACAAAATATAGACTTCACCGAACATTTCCAAGTTGAAATTAAATTACCCTTGCATTTGGGGGACGACAAGAAGGGGGTTGAAAGAAAAACCGCTTTTTGACCATAACTCTTCGAAAATAGCTCGGAATAAGCTATCAATTTCAGTAATTAATTAACATACTATGTATAATTACTGTACAAATTTTTATGAACGTACCAGTCTTACTTCTGAAGATATGAAACATTTTTGAAAAAACGGCAATTTTATTTGAAGGGTTTTTGCTTATAACACGCAGAGTTTTTGATCAAACCTTATCACAACTTCAGGAAAGATAACAAAATACAAGAGAAAGAACATACTAAAACGGTAAATAAAAATATTAAAAATTCGATGAGATATGAACGTTAAAAGGAAATAATTTTTCACGGCGCATGCGCGAACGACAGAAATTTATAACTGCAAAAATATTGTAGCCTGATTTGTACTGCATCTTATAAAAAAAGTTCCAGTTGAATATCATGAAAAATGAAAAAGATATCAGCGATCTAGTGAGCTGTATTTCATTCATTCGCGGACAATACATAAATAGTGAGGGGTTGGCCACAAATAGTGTGGTGACAATCGATCATTTTTTTTTCAATGTTAAATTGTATACAGTTTGAAAATTTATATTCGGCATTGTCGTTACATTTCGTCTGTTCGGCCAAAAAGACCTTATACGTAGGTTTCCAAAAGTATCCGGACACCCTCTGAAACGTTGGTTTTGAACGACGACGCAATAACCTTTAATTTAAAAATAGCTCTTTGTGGACAGACCCTCACTATTTATGTATTGTCTGCGAAATGAATGAAATACAGCTCACTAGATCGCTGATATCTTTTCCATTTTTCATGATATTCAACTGAAACTTTTTTTATAAGATGCAGTATAAATCAGGCTACAATATTGTTGTAGTTATAAATTTCTGTCGTTCGCGCATGCGCCGTGAAAAATTATTTCCTTTTAACGTTCATATCTCATCGAATTTTTAATATTTTTATTTACCGTTTTAGTATGTTCTTTCTCTTGTATTTTGTCATCTTTCCTGAAGTTGTGATAAGGTTTAATCAAAAACTCTGCGTGTTATAAGCAAAAACCCTTCAAATAAAATTGCCGTTTTTTCAAAAATGTTTCATATCTTCAGAAGTAAGAGTGGTACGTTCATAAAAATTTGTACAGTAATTATACATAGTATGCTAATTAATTACTGAAATTGATAGCTTATTCCGAGCTATTTTCGAAGAGTTATGGTCAAAAAGCGGTTTTTCTTTCAACCCCCTTCTTGTCGTCCCCCAAATGCAAGGGTAATTTAATTTCAACTTGGAAATGTTCGGTGAAGCCTATATTTTGTATGACTAAAGTTAAAGAACAATTGATCCCTTATTTCTCGAGCTATATGTAAAAATGTGAATTTTTGAAAGTGTCCGGATACTTTTGGCCACCTAGTGTATATATATATATATATATATTTAAGTTTCTACTTTCTGACGAGCAAGAGATTTTATTAGACCAATGTTAATTATAGATTATGTTTGTTAATGCTCATGTTATACATTGAGATCATAAACTTGTGTTTCGACTGTTTTCTAAGATAACTAGTCAAGTTCGTATTGTATTTAATTTTCCATTAAAAGAAGTGATAATACGTTCTTAAGTTAATGTATCACACGTTTCAAACACAAAGTTTGTCCCCCGTGATTCGTACAGCTAGGAAAAAACATGAAATTGTCAAACAAGCCATTTCGATGTTGATTTATACCAGTGTTTCTCAACATTTTTTAACTCATCGTCCCCTTCAAGAACCTGACTAACACCTATCGCACCCCCCCCCCCCCCCCCCCACTTTCTTCCCCGATAAAACCATAAGTTCGCGTAATTGAACATTGACATTATTAAAAACATAAATTTTTATCTTTAATTTGAAGTAAAATGTACGCAATAAAGTAATTATAACCAATCACTTTTAAACTAAAATTATTAATAAATAACTAAAAAAATTTACTTTCGTTTCTTTCACAAAGTGAACTGATAAATATTTGAAGGGTAACATTTAACTAAGATGATTGACGTACTTTTCAAAAACATTAGTACATTTTTCAGGAAATTATTTTTATTTCTACACTGTAATCATTGAAACCAAAATTGAAGCTAAATAAACTGAAAATTTGAAAATCTATAAAATTGACAATGAGTGACAAAATACTTCCAAATATTTATCCGAGGGGCAAGGAGAAGGCTCTTGAACTTTAATTTGTTGTTTTCTTAACTTGTGATTATATGTCTGAACTGTGAAGAACCGGTGTTGTAAATGTTTAGGTTTTCAGCTTTTGTTAACCTTTTATTACTACTGCTTTCTCTTCTAAATAACCATCGCCCACCTATCTCCC
>JAXGGA010017118.1:0-25104 GCA_038373865.1 Uloborus plumipes | reverse complement strand
CGTAATGTATTTTTTTATGTCTTCGAATGGTACGAAGTCTTCAACATAGGAACTTGCAGACTTGGCAGCTGTGTCTGCTGCCTCATTTCCAGTGATGCCAACATGACCTGGTATCCAACAAAAAAGGATTTCAAAATTGTTTCGTTTGAGACTGTTATGTAGATGGAATGATTGTATAACAAAAAGGTGACTATTGCTGTTGCAGTTAATGATAGCATCTAATGCACTCTTTGAATCCGTGTATAAAATCCACTTTTTGTGATGTGATTCTGCTATTGTTTCTAAAGATGTGGCTATAGCTTTAATTTCAGATGTGAAGACAGAACAGGAATTATTTAACTGTTGTGCGATGGTTTGATCATTAATTACTGCCGCAAAGCCGACATGATCATTCGTTTTCGAGCCGTCAGTAAAAATTTCATGATACACTGAATATTGTTGTTTCACTTCGTAGTAGATTTGTTGATATACCGAGTCAGTTGTAGTGTTTTTTGGAAATTTATCGAAAGCGTGAAGAACGGATAAATTATTTTTGTTCCAGGGTTCAATTAGCTCTGGTGTGTTATTTGTACTTAAGTCTAAAATTTGTAGACTATTGAGCGCCTGTCGCATTCGGTTGGTTGGTTGGTTTATTTAGATTTATTGGCACAAGAGCCTTATAGGCTATGCTGCGCCAAACGATTTTTTTTTTAAATAGATTTGCTAAAACTACAAGTAGTAAAACACGATGGACATAAAACTTCTAAAATTATTTACAACATTTATAAGAATGATATTTACAAATTTTAAAATTTTTAACAAGTCAAATGTAAAAACAGTCTAAGAAGTTTCAATTAAAACCGATAATAGAATAAACGAAACAAATACGACACATAAAAACAAGGTCGAGAAAACAAAGAAAACTAAATCATACACAAAAAGCCAATTTCCCTAAGAAACGGGAACAAATTAGGATGAGGTACATCCCCCAACAAATCCATCAAAGTTGGATAAAAACAATTAAAAAACTTTAAACGAGATTGGTTAAAATTTGGGCAGTTACACAAAATGTGCAACACTGTCTGAGTAACGTTGCACGTATTGCACACCGGAGCTGGTTCGCGGAAAAGAAGATACTTATGCGTGAATCTCGTATGGCCGATACGGAGACGGGAAATAACGACTTGTTCCCTTCTCGTAATTCCTATTGATTTGAAGCCTTTTACAGATGACTGGATGGAGTGCAATTTATTATGTGTTTCTCCATCCCAGTGAAGTTGCCAGTCGTTGTTAAGGCATTCCGTAATATAATTTTTGATGTCTTGAAAAGGCACGAGATCTTCTATATTAGAACTTGCTGACTTGGCAGCTGTATCTGCTGCCTCATTTCCAGTGATGCCAACATGACCTGGTACCCAACAAAAAAGGATATTAAAATCGTTTCGTTTCAGATTATTGTATAGGTGAAAAGACTGTATAACAAATGGGTGACTACTGCTGTTGCAGTTAATGAGAGCATCTAAAGCACTCTTTGAATCCGTGTATAAAATCCACTTTTTGTGATATGATTCTGCTATTGTTTCTAAAGATGTGGCTATAGCTTTTATTTCTGATGTGAAAACAGAACATGACTTATTTAACTGTTGTGATATGATTTGACCATTAATTACTGCCGCGGAGCCGACGTGATCATTAGTTTTCGATCCGTCGGTGAAAATTTCATTATGCAATGAATACTGTTGTTTCATTTCGTAGTAGATTTGTTGATAAACTGAGTCAGCTGTGGTTTTCTTTTCAAATTGATCGAAATCGTGAAGGACGGATATGTTGTTTTTATTCCAGGGTTCTATTAGCTTTGGTGTGTTATTTGTACTGAAGTCTGAAATTTGTAAGCTAGTGAGCGCCTGTCGCATTCGGATACCAAATGTTGGGGTGACCGAAGGACGACGCAGAAATAAATCTGTATTTGATGGATTAAATATATATAAATGCAATGGATGGTTCGTATTCTGTTTGATTTTAAAATAGAAATTAAGGGAAAGCTTGAGTCGTCTACTATACAGAGATGGTTCATGAGCTAATATGTATAGGCTATTGATAGGTGAGGTACGGAAAGCTCCGGTTGAAATGCGTAAGGCGTGGTTATGCACTGTATCCAGGGCTTTAAGATAGCTTTTGGGAGCTGAGCCATAAATTTGGCATCCATAGTCCAGTTTTGAGCGTACTAGAGCCCTATAGATTCTTAGCATGGACTCTGAATCGGCACCCCAAGAAGTGTTCGCCAAGACTTTAAGAATATTTAATTTTAAGGTACATTTCTTTTTTAATTCTTGAATATGCGGTATAAATTTGAGTTTATTATCAAATATGACTCCAAGGAATTTTCCTTGATCTGTTACAGCAATTGGTTGATTATTAATGAGTAAGTTCGGATCAGGGTGAAGGCCCCTTTTTCGGCAGAAATGTACGCAGAATGTTTTTTGTGCTGAGAAAGAAAAGCCATTTTCGTCTGCCCATTTTGAGACTTTATTGATGGCTATTTGAATCTGTCTTTCAATGATGCTCATGTTCGGCGACGAGAAAGAGATCTGAAAATCGTCAACGAACATAGTACCCTTAACAGCGGGGGGCAGTTGTTCGTGTAAGTTATTAATTGCTATTAGAAAGAGAGTTACGCTGAGTACACTTCCTTGGGGTACACCTTCTTCTTGGATAAAGTTATTCGATAGGACAGATTTGACACGTACTCGAAAGGTTCGATGTTTGAGAAAATTGGAGATAAAAATGGCGAGATTTCCGCGCAATCCATATTCATGTATGGTTTTAAGGATCCCATATCTCCAGGTACGGTCGTATGCTTTTTCCATATCGAAGAATACGCTCACCAGATGTTTTCTTTTCAAAAATGCTTCCCTTATAGATGTTTCTAATAGTAACAGGTTGTCAATGGTACACCTGCCACGCCTGAATCCACTTTGATGTGATGATAGTAGATAATTCGATTCCAAAACGTACATTAATCTAGCGTTGACCATACGCTCCATTAATTTGCAAAAACAGCTAGTTAGGGCTATTGGTCGATAACTTTCAGGTTGAGTAGGGTTCTTATTAGGTTTCAGTAAGGGAATTACGATTGCTTCAGTCCAGAGTTTCGGGAAAGATCGTTCAGACCAAATCCTATTAATAAGGAGTAGAATATTATGTAATGAAGATGAGCTTAAATTTTTTAACATAAAATTGTGAATTTCATCAGGACCTGGCGAAGTGTTTTTAGTTTTTTGTAAGGCAGTAATTAATTCTATGAAAGTAAAATCGACGTTGTATGTTTCAACGGAATTGGATTGAAACTGTAGTGTTTTTCGTTCTTTAAGCGATTTAAACGCTAAAAATTTATGACTATAACTATCTGCACTGGAGACTTCTGCCAAGTGAGTCCCCAGGCAGTCGGCCACTTCTTTAAAATCAGAAATTGTTTGTCCATTTTTCTCTAGAATGGGAGCACAGCTTGTTTTATAATTTCCAGCAATTTTCTTAATTTTATTCCATACGGTTTTAGATGGAGTGGACGTCGTGATTGTGCTGACATACGATTGCCACGAGTCCCGCTGGCTTTTCCGCCGAATCCTCCGAGCTTCAGCACGAGCTCTTTTGAATGCCACTAAATTATCTGTGGTAGGATATCGACGGAATTTGCTCCAAGCCTTTTTCTGGGTCTTATGAGCTTCCTGGCAAAGAGCGTTCCACCAGGGTTTAGGATATTTAATCTTAACTCTTGTGGTTCTTGGTATAGCAACTTTTGCTGCACTTAAGATAATGTCGGTTACTCGGCTTACTGCTACATCAATGTCAGGATCATTCACTACTTCCGATGTTATTTCTGCCAACTGGGTAAATGCTGCCCAATCAGCTCGATCAAGGCGATAACGGGCTTGCTGCTGCTCATTATAGCTGCAGCGTCCAGTGAAGGTTAACTTGATCGGGAAGTGGCAGCTAGTGTAGAGACCAACTTTCACTTCGAAATCCCAGTGTGGCAGAAGCGAAGGTGAGCATATTGACAAATCGATGGCATGGTACGTGTGCGTAGGTAGATGGAAATATGTATTTTCACCGTTGTTAAGGATGCAAAGATCGTTGTCACCAATAATATTTTCTATTATCAATCCTCTGCTGTTTGTGTCTGGACTCCCCCAAAGAGGATTGTGGCCATTGAAATCCCCCAAGATGACAAATGGGGGTGGGAGTTGATCTATCAATGTCTGCAATTCCACGCTTCTCAAATCGTAAGAAGGTGGAATATACATAGAGCAAACTGTGACCAGCGAGTGAAGGTGAACACGCGCAGCTACTGCCTGAAGGGACGTGTTGATGTTGAGCTGGCTAGATGCGTAATCAGTGGAGATTAGCATCGCCACTCCTCCACAACGACGGTCTCCTGTCAAGCAGTCCTTGCGGTACATTTCAAAACCTTTCAACCTCGGTCTATCAGTAGGTGACAAAAATGTCTCTTGCAGACAGAAAATGGCCGGTTGGTGAGTTTCGACAAGATCTTTGACGTCCGTGACATTATGCGAGTAACTCTGACAATTCCAAGAGAGAATGCTCAGGGCCATGGAGAGAAAAAGGAGGAAAAACGGCCAAAAGAAAGAAGGGCGCCTCATTTGGTTTGGACGTCCGTCCATCCTTCATCTTCAGATGATGGAATATCTTTAAATTCGACGTCCTCTATTTCGTCATGACTGGAGTGATGAAGAGATTTAGTAAGTTTTACTTGCTTGCCAGGGAGCAAGAAGTCCTCTTTTTTAAAACCAAAATATTTAGGAGGCCTCTGTTTAGAGGTAGCTCCAATTTTGGCACGCGCTTGTATAATTTTCTTTTTTTCAGTGCATTTTTTCGAAGTTTGTGTCTTTGGCATATTTGAAAAGAGTAATTCAGCTGGTTTTATATTTACCATTTGTGTTTCTTTATTTTCATTTATTTTTTTCGGGGATATTTTTGTACTATTGGATTGTTTTTGTGTAGTCTTGGGTTTGTTAGTTTGAACAGTACTAATTTGGGTTGGTGCCTCTGTTTGTGTGCTGGAACTTTTAACAACCTTTTTAATTGCTGCAGCATATGATAATCCAGTTGTAGGGGTACGGGCTTCAACAATTTTTCGTGCCTCAGGATATGATACATTTTGGGTCGTTTTTATGATTTGAATTTCTTTCTCAAGAAGCCATTTAGAGCATTTTTTAGAGTAAGAGGGATGGTCTCCCTTGCAGTTGACACATTTCAATTCCTTCGTACATTCATTGCTATCGTGGCCGGGCTCAGAACATCTGGCACAAGCAGCTGTTCCACGGCAGGATAGCTTGGAATGACCGAAACGCTGGCATTTAAAGCAACGAAGAGGATTTGGAATGTACGGTCGAACTGGGCAAGAGAGGTAGCCAGCCTTGACACGTGAAGGGAGGTTAGGAGTACTAAACGTCAAGATGATATGTTTTGTGGGCAGTATTTCTCCATTACGTCTGATGGTAATTCTTCTCACTCCACTTACGTACTGGTCTTTCATCTCCTCTAAGATTTCCGTCTCCTGAGTGTAGAGAAGATCGGGCTCCGAAATGATTCCCCGAGAAAAGTTTAAAGTGGCATGTTCAGAAATGGTAATTAAATACGAACCTATTTGCTTCATGGCCATTAATGATTTAACTTGATTTTGATTTTTGATTTCAAGAAGAAGATCGCCACTGCGTAATTTTTTTACGGATTCAAATTCACCTATTTGATGTACAAGCGCTTTGTTGATGATAAAAGGAGACACTTTAGCAAGATTTAAATTTGGATCATTACGTTTGATTAAAAAGAACTTCGGATTATTTAGCGAAACATTCTGACGCTCCCCTCGAGGGGGAGGAGGGTTTTTATTTTCAGTATCCATGAGCGGACCGGAGAACTGGGGGGAAAAGTGGGGTCGAGCCCCTGCGTAGCCCCCCTACACAGGGGTAAGGCTGCATACGACAGGGTTCGCCAGCTAGCCCTGAAGCCTCCCGTACGAGATACCGCTTGGCCCCGGTACCACGCAGCCATCGGCACGGTTGACACACCTTGGCTTGGGTTTTTAATCCGAAATTTGGTAAATGTGGTGAGGGAAGGAAGGAGAAACTAATCTCTTCCCGCCGATATTCTGTTTGAGCAACTGGGGGTCACGACTCCGCCCAAGAGCTCGCCCCGAACTCACCACACCGCAAGCCCCCCCACCACGGCAAGGTAAACGGACAACGGGGGGGCCTGTCGCATTCGGATTCCAAATGTTGGTGTACACGAAGGACGACGTAGAAATAAATCGATATTTGATGGATGAAAAATATATAAGTGCAAAGGATGTTTTGTATTCTGTTTGATTTTAAAATAGAAATTAAGGGAAAGCTTGAGTCTTCTACTATAGAGTGATGGTTCATGCGCTAATATGTATAGGCTATTGATAGGTGAGGTTCGGAAAGCTCCGGTTGAAATGCGTAAGGCGTGGTTATGCACTGTATCCTGGGCTTTAAGATAGCTTTTGGGAGCTGAGCCATAAATTTGGCATCCATAGTCAAGTTTTGAGCGTACTAGAGCCCTATAGATTCTTAGCATGGACTCTGAATCGGCACCCCAAGAAGTGTTCGCCAAGACTTTAAGAATATTTAATTTTAAGGTACATTTCTTTTTTAATTTTTGAATATGCGGTATAAATTTGAGTTTATTATCAAATGTGATTCCAAGGAATTTTCCTTGATCTGTTAGAGCAATTGGTTGATTATTAATGAATAAGTTCGGATCAGGGTGAAGGCCCATTTTTCGGCAGAAATGTATGCAGAATGTTTTTTGTGCTGAGAAAGAAAAGCCATTTTCCTCTGCCCATTTTGAGACTTTATTGATGGCTATTTGAAGCTGTCTTTCAATGATACTCATGTTCGGTGACGAGAAAGAGATCTGAAAATCGTCAACGAACATAGTACCCTTAACAGCGGGGGGCAGTTGTTCGTGTAAGCTATTAATTGCTATTAGAAAGAGAGTGACGCTGAGTACACTTCCTTGGGGTACACCTTCTTCTTGGATAAAGTTATTCGATAGGACAGATTTGACACGTACTCGAAAGGTTCGCTGTTTGAGAAAATTGGAGATAAAAATGGGGAGATTTCCTCGCAATCCATATTCGTGTATGGTTTTAAGGATCCCATATCTCCAGGTACGGTCGTATGCTTTGTCCATATCGAAGAATACGCTCACCAGATGTTTTCTTTTCAAAAATGCTTCCCTTATAGATGTTTCTAATAGTAACAGGTTGTCGATAGTGCACCTTCCACGCCTGAATCCACTTTGATGTGATGCCAGCAGATAATTCGATTCCAAAACGTACATCAGTCTAGCGTTGACCATACGCTCCATTAATTTACAAAAACAACTAGTTAAGGCTATTGGTCGATAACTTTCAGGTTGAGTAGGGTTCTTATTGGGTTTAAGTAAAGGAATTACGATTGCTTTAGTCCAGAGTTTCGGGAAAGATTGTTCAGACCAAATCCTATTAATAAGGAGGAGAATATTATGTAATGAAGATGAGCTTAAATTTTTTAACATAAAGTTGTGGATTTCGTCAGGACCTGGCGAAGTGTTTTTAGTTTTTTGTAAAGCAGCAATTAATTCTATGAGGGTAAAATCTATGTTGTATGATTCATAGGAATTAGATTGAAACTTTAATGTTTTTCTCTCTTTAAGCGATTTAAAAGCAAGGAATTTATGACAATAACTATCTGCATTGGAGACCTCTGCCAAGTGAGTCCCCAGGCAGTCAGCCACTTCTTTAAAATCAGATATTGTTTGTCCATTTTTCTCTAGAATGGGAGCACAGCTTGTTTTATAATTTCCAGCGATTTTCTTAATTTTATTCCATACGGTTTTAGATGGAGTGGACGTCGTGATTGTGCTGACATACGATTGCCACGAGTCCCGCTGGCTTTTCCGCCGAATCCTCCGAGCTTCAGCAGGAGCTCTTTTGAGCGCCACTAAATTATCTGTGGTCGGATATCGACGGAATTTGCTCCAAGCCTTTTTCTGGGTCTTATGAGCTTCCTGGCAAAGAGCGTTCCACCAGGGTTTAGGATATTTAATCTTAACTCTTGTGGTTCTTGGTATAGCAATTTTTGCTGCATTTAAAATAATGTCGGTTACTCGACTTACTGCTGCATCTATGTCAGGATTATTCACTACTTCCGATGTTATTTCTGCCAACTGGGTAAATGCTGCCTAATCAGCTCGATCAAGGCAATAACGGGCTTGCTGCTGCTTATTATAGCTGCAGCGTCCAGTGAAGGTTAACTTGATCGGGAAGTGGCCGCTGGTGTAGAGACCACCTTCCACTTCGAAATCCCAGTTAGGCAGAAGCGAAGGTGAACATATTGACAAATCGATGGCATGGTACGTTTGCGTAGGTAGATGGAAATATGTATTTTCACCGTTGTTAAGGATACATAGATCGTTGTCACTAATAAAATTTTCTATTATCAACCCTCTGCTGTTTGTGTCTGGACTCCCCCAGAGAGGATTGTGGCCATTGAAATCCCCCAAGATGACAAATGGGGGTGGGAGTTGATCGATCAATGTCTGCAATTCCACGCTTCTCAAATCATAAGAAGGTGGAATATACACCGAACAGACTGTGACTAGCGAATGAAGGTGAACACGCGCAGCAACTGCCTGGAGGGACGTGTTGATGTTGAGCTGGCTAGATGCGTAATCAGTGGAGATTAGCATCGCCACTCCTCCATAACGACGGTCTCCTGTCAAGCAGTGCTTGCGGTACATTTCAAAACCTTTCAACCTCGGTCTATCAGTAGGTGACAAGAATGTCTCTTGCAGACAAGCTGCAAGGAAAACTGATCCTGAACTTTTTACATCGAGGACTCCAGAAGCATATTTTCGAGTAAACGTTTTCATTCCATTTCTGGATTCGTTTTTGACTCAGACACTCGCTTCCTGATGTATCGAAAAGTTCTACTGAGTCTCCAAAGTATTATTCCTACCGTTTCTTCAGTTTCAGAAACACCAAAATTTGACTCGAACTCGGCGCTAACGCGCCTCGAACCGATCTGGCTCATATCCTCCCTCCCCCGCCGCTGCGGATGGACAATGTACAATACTGACTCCGCTCTATTTCACACCTATGGCGATTAATTAATGAGTGATACATTTATTTTCAGCGAGATTCACCTCTAGAAATATAACATTCTTTTCCACTGCGTGCATTTTTTGATATCGTTTTATCCCCTTCTCCGCCAAGCAGATCAAAAAACAAATAAAAATCTACGCGTTTTTCCTTATCAATAACATAAACAGAAGACGAAATGAGAAAAAGCACCGCCAGCGAGAGATCCACGTGACAGCATCTGAGCTAATGGGTATTTTTTGCAGAACTTCCTCATTTGTTCCGGAACCTGCTTTGTGAATTTTGAAAAACTTATTTATTGATTGCTCTGCAAATTCAAATCGGAGAATTAAGTGAAATAGCCAAACATAAGCAGTAAAAAATTAGGAATCTAACGATACCTAGGGCTAAGGTCAGTTCACTCGCGTTCGGGAGAAGTACTTTTTACATAGATAGATAGATAGATACATCTCTCGCTTTTTAATTATATTAGATATATATGTGTGTGTGTGTGTGTAAATTAAAAATCGTCGGAAGATCGAACCGCCCCCTTGAAAAAATCCTGGATACGCCACTGTTTCAAGGTGTTTTTCAACTGTGTTTTTTGAAATTTTTAAAATTGATGTGCATGAGTGTTTTTTCTAAGTTTTTAAGAATTGTAATTCAAATGTGTTTTTGTTAACCTTATTTGTTAACATTTGTTTAATATTTTTTACTCGTGATATTCCTTGTAATGTGAAAAATGCCTCTGCCGAGAAATTGTCTGTGCAAGTGTGCAAGAGAAAAAGATATGTCCGAGAATGAGAAATTAAAGATAAGTGCATTTTAAAACGAATTTTTTTTTTTTTTTTGTACTTTGTTCTGCTTGGAAACTTCGATTATTATTGTTTCCGTGTCTGTCCAATGAATTGATTTTTTTATTAATCATTATTTTTACTTCCTTTTACGTAGTAAAGGAAGTATTGTGATCACGAAAAAAATTTCACTCAAATTTCGGTCTAAATTTTGACTTTGCTCACCCCTGAATGAATGTCGCGTAGTTTTTTCGACCTGTCAGCACGTGCATATGTACCTAACAACATACAAACAGCCGAAAAATCAATTTCGACCACCCCCGAGTAAATTACGACGAGTTTTCTCGTGACGTCTGTATGTACGTATGTGCGGATGTATGTGCGTATGTGGCTCGCATAACTCAAAAACTATATGCCGTAGAAACTTCTAGCTTGGTATGTAGGCTCTGAGGGGGGTCTAGTTGTGCACCTCCCCTTGTGATTGCATTCGAATGTTCCCAAAGGGGTCTTTTACCCCTTTTTTGGGGTAAATCAATGTTAATTTCAATACAGACTCAAGTGATATGAATTGGCGCCACCACTTGGCGACATGTCGCCAAGCTTTTGGTCGCCAAGTGTTTGACGCCAACTTGGCGACATATCGCCAAGTTGGCGACAAATTTGGCGAAAAAATTATTTTTTGAATTTGGGTTCAACTTGGCGCTATTGGCGATATTTTGCGAAAAATTCACTAAATGATATTAAAATCAGCAATATTTAGAAAAATAACCATTGTAAAATATTTTTTGCATTGTTTCGTGGTAGATTAGGGGAGTAAATATTTGAATTGTTACCTTGCTCACTATAAGCACTTTTTTAACACTTAAGGCAACTACTAAGAAATTTACACGTAAAAGGAAGTAGTGTGGGGTCTACACCAGAGTTTTATTTTCATATTTTATTTATTTACTTCGTTAAATGTAGAAAAGACTTATTAAAGAGGTATTTATAGAGGGTACAGCTTCAGTATTGTCCCCGGGTAAAGATATCCAAAATTAGATGTCTTTTTGTCTTCATCAGTTAAGATTTTAAACGTCATTTATATGTCTGTTTTAAAAATAGTTTTAAATTTTTATATGCTTTTTGGGTTATCATCGTTTGGCGCAGCATAGCCTATAAAGGCTCTTGTGCCAGTAAACCTCAAGTAACCAACCAACCAACAACCAAAATTAGATATCTTTTAATAAAACTCATAATTCGGTGACCCCCCCCCCCACCCCCACCCAGTTAGAAATAATTGTTATTTTCAATAGGTATTTAAATTCACTAAACCTGGTATAAAAATGAATGATGTCATAATTATGTGGTTTTTTTTTTAGAAGTAACCGTTATTTAAGGTAGGTATTTAAAGTTCGATACTATGACTTTAAAAAAACTTAAAATTCAAAGTTTTTTTTTTTTTTTTTTTGTCTGTTATACAGGGGCAAATTAATTGAATTAACAAATATTATATTCATTTAATTGGTTTTCTTTCATTAAAATTGTGTATGAGTTTTTTCAGGACTTCAACTTAGTTACTATCAATAAGAATCCGTTTTTGAATATGATAAACACTCTCACTCCATAAGGAAGAGATTGTTTAAATTAATTTAAATATGAATCCCCTTTCTGAAATCTATCTAAATCTTCAAAATACTTTGATTTGCCACTTTAGGGGGAACCACTACAGATTAACTTTTTATGTGGAGTTACTGTCATACAAACTTCTTGTTATAAGATTTGTTTTTTGAGCTGCTGTATGTTTATTTTATTGAGAGTGCACTGCTAAATTGAAACAAGCTATGTTTTGCATCCTTAGAGCATGTAATGTCAATTTTTTTTTTCGAAGTAAACTAATTTATTTTCTAAATATATTTTTCCCAGGAAGAAATTGAATACAAATTCATTTGTTCAGTAAAAACACAATGTGTGAAATGACTATAATCTAGTTTAAATTCTGGAATTTTAGTGTATTATTATTCTTGAATTCTTTTAGTGTGTATAGCTACAATCTCTATAAACATATTGTTTTTTTAGGAAGTACTTCCAGTTGGCTATGAATATAATTAATGTTTATTTGAAGAAGCTGAAAATGGTTTTACAGCTAAAATTCGCATCAACATAAATACGAAAGAAGATGCTTTAAAATTTCTGGATGAGTTTTCCTACTCGACGAATACAACATATCGTGTTGATCGTGTATTTCCAGAGAACTCAACAGGCAATGTTTACAAGGTAGTTAGTTATTCCTGCAAATAATAATTTTTTTAATGAAAATTCATTGCTCATTTGAAGTATTTTTAAATATTATTTTAAATATTTTCTAACTTAGTTATTTTATAAACATGCCTGACTATTTTTCAGGTTTCCAAGTACTGTCATCATAAATGCCGACACACACCAGGGGAGGCATCCGGAAGAAAAAGCAAGAACACAAATTGTTCTGCTAGACTTATACTTACAGTAAAACAAGACCCTTTAACTAAGAACTACAAGTAAGTGCCAATTTTTAATTTTCTGTTAAAAGTTCTAGTTACTATGCTTTTTCCAAAAAAATACTTTAATGATTACAAAAATTTCACAACAATGGGTAATCGTGTTTGGCACATCAATGCTATTGACTTTTACAAGTTTAATACTCCTTTTTATATTAATTATATCAAATACAAATATAAAAGGTTACCACCAGCTACAGGCTCTGGGCCCAGCTAGGCTGGTCCTACACAATTCATAGCCCACAATGATTTTATTGATAATTTTTTAGGTTAACGTATGTCAAACAAGAGACAAATTATAGAATTGCAAAAACAGGTTATATTTATGTTTCTGTACATTTCTTTTATACAGATGCTGTTATTGTAAAATCTTAATAAAGGGACATAATCCCTTTATAATACCCCTATGAATATTTTCTTATATATTCATTCATTGTTGCTCAGCTCATCAACTATGAAAATATTTTACATATATCTAAAAATAATTCGAACATAAATATAATACAAAGTAAAATTAGCTATGCATTTGTTTTCTTCCTATGATTTTTTAAATATTTTTGAATATAATATATATCTCCTTCAAAATCACAGTAAACTTTGAATGATGCAGCTTTGTTCAAAAACTTTAGCTATGAACAAAAGTCATTTATAACTTCAAATTTCTATTTCAGAAAGAGCTATAATGCTGTAATATATTTAAGAAATAATTCAACTTTAATCTTGATTTATTGCGGTTTTGGTTTAAATATTTAAAAAATAATTTTTTAAATGGGATTAGGAACAAATTTTTTTTTTTTGAGCAAATTTATGAAGGACCTCAATTAATTTAAAGTTGAATTTATTATAAAACATGTTTTATGCTATAGATCAGGGGTTCTCAACCTTTTCGGCTTGCGGCCCCCGTTTGGGTTTTGGGTACTAAATTTTTTCGTGCCTCCCCCCCCCCCTTATATCCCTCCGAAATTTTTGTTTGCAGGAAATCACAATTTTTGGAAGGGTAACTGGATTGGACTGCAATTCTGGAGTTTTTAAATGAAATTCCCTTTTTGCATCTTGTGATGTTCACTTAGTTCAAAATGTTATATAATATACACCTAACACGGATATTTTAAAATATTTCGGAATGAAAGTATAAAAAATTATAACAACGGATATCGAGCACCCTAACACTTTTTTTATCAGCAGTCACCATCTTTTAAAAAATCAGAATTCAAAATTAATTCTGAGGGTTTGATTTCTTGTTCATTTTGAATTTGATAGTAATTTATGACATTTTATTCTCTTTCAGTGATATTGAACCCTTCACTAGTGCTTTACTAATATTTATTATCATTATTAAATTATTTTTAATTATTATTGTCATTATTTTTTAGGAGTTCTGATCCACATTTGAAAGAGTTCCCTGCTATTTTTGTGCTGTATCATACTCACAATCATGTAATCAATGCAGCTGATGCTTTGAAGTATCGTCCTCCAAGAGATGATATAAAAGAGAAATATGTCAAAATGTTTCAGTCTGGGTTGACTCCTTCCCGTGCATACCATGTGCACAATGCTGATTTGCAGGAGCAACATAAAGAGAATTTTTTTATTGTCTGTGCTGATGAAGCTCACAATCCGAGTATGAAGTGGGTTTACTACTTCTATTACCAGATATTTAGAAAAGAATATGGTAATTATTCTGCTGCCGACATCATTGAATCATTGCAGTCATTTGCAATGAAGTACAATCAAGAACAAGGAGGGAATTTTATTGCTCTAAAAAAAACTGAAAACGATAATTTCGTAGCTGTTGCAGTAACCCCACTAATGCACAGAATTCTTTCTGGCTTCCCTCAGGCATCAGAAGTTCTGTTTTGTGATGCCACAGCCAGTGTCCACAGGTTTGGCACGAAGACTTTTTTACTACACTGGCGGAAAAAAAAATCCCAACACCAAGAAAAAATTGCCGTAGAGTAATGAAATTTGGGTAATGCAATTGTCTAGTTAACATGTTTAATTGATTAAATGTACAAGATCACTGGCTAATTTAAGCTCAAGAAAATGCTGTGCAAATGTGAAATTATGTTAATTTAATAGAGGGTGTAACCTCCAGAATTTTGAAGGCAAGCCTGCAAGCGTGCATGCATTTTGTCATACAGGTGCCGAATGTCACTTTGTGGTATGGAATTCCATGCTTGTTGCACTTGCTGTGTCAATACTAGGACCGTCATTGCTGACTGTGGATGATGCTCGAGGTACCATCCCATGATATCCCATACGTTATTAATTGGAGACAGAACTGGTAATTTTGCAGGTCATGGTAACATGTCAGCACTCTGTAGAGCAAATTGCGTTACAGCAGCGGTGTGAGGGCGAGCGTTATCCGGTTGGAAAACGCCCTCTTGAATGCTACTCATGAAGGGCTGTACTACTGGTTAAATTAACAAACTGACGACAAATTTTCAGTCAGTGAGTTTGGGATAACCAGAAGAATGCCCCTGCTGACGTAGGAAATTGCTCCAGAGACCATAACTCCAGGTGTGAGTCTCGTGTGTCTAGGCCGTAGACCGCTTGGATGCAGGCGGTCCCCTGGCCTCCTTCTGACCAATATACAGCCACCATTGGCACTAATTCAGAATCTGTTTTCATCAAAAATTACAACAGATCTCCACTCCGGCCTCCAGTGAGCTCTGTCTTGGCACCACTGCCGTCGGAAAAGGCAATGGTTTGCAGTCAATGGAATACCGGCTACAGGCTGCCAGGCTCGGAGCTGTCCTTAAAGCAAACAGTTTCTTACCATTCCTTGGGTTACGACGGTGCCAACTGCAGCTCGAATGTCAGCCGCAGATGCAGTACGATGCGCCACAACCGTACGCAAGATTCGGCGATATTCCTTCTCAGTCGTGCCACGTGACAGCTCGGAACTCTATTTTCTTGAGGTAGTACCATCCCTTGCCCATAGCTTCCAATAATCATGCATGGTGGAAACATTCCCACCCAAGTCTTTCTGCAATATCGCGAAATGAAAATCCACCTTCTCGTAGCCAATTTGTACGACCTCGTTTAAACTCGGTGAGCTGTTGATAATGGCTTCTTCGTCTTCTTAAAAGGTATTCCTGGCTAAAATGAACGCAATTCGTCCAATTTCACGGAAAAATAATACACATGAGCTTCACAACACGCTTTTAAAACAAGCCTTATTTGCATGTTCTGAGTGACGCCAGCTGCGCCACACTTATGCGCGGAATACGAAATTTCAATCGATGTCATCTTTCAGTTGTATAAACACGCCTACCAAATTTCGTTTATCTAACACAAGTTTTTCTTGGTGTTGGGATTTTTTTTTCCGCCAGTGTATTTATAAATAGCTGTTGTGAGGGTTTACCTGTTGGTGTCATATAATCATCATCGGAAAGAGAGAAAGAGCTCTCATTAGCTCTTGAAACTTTCAAGGACATGCTAAATAGTGGTTCTTTTGGGAGAAAAGGACAATTAGGCCCACAAATAATAATGACTGATGATGACTCAGCAGAGAAGAACAGTTTTAGCAAAGTGTTTCCTAGTGCAATAGTACTCCTATGTACTTTCCACCTGTTACAGGCCTGCTGGCGTTATTTGTGCTGTGCTGAAAATAGGGTCAGCAAAGAGGACCGCCAAGAAAAAATTTTTCAGGTGAAAAAAATGTTGTATATTCAAAGCACTGAAGAATTTGAAGAAACGTACAGCAAGCTTATGCAAATTCAAAGTGTTTCTTCTAAAACAAAAGCATCAAAATATTTATTTACCCTACACAACCAAAAAAACGAATGGGCACTATTTTTAAGGAAAAATTTGATCACCCGAGAACAGAACACTAACAATATTTGCGAGGCTGTTGTTCGTGTCCTCAAGGAACGGATTCTCGACCGCAAAAAAGCATACACTGCTACTCAACTGCATGATTTCCTTGAGTCTGATTACAGTAATTTTTCTGCAAGGAAAATCAGCAATGTAGCGAATGGAATCCCCCCTCCATGTTTAGAGAAAAAAAAAGTTATCTGAAGAAGATTTGAAGAACTTTGTTACAGAGAAAATTGATGCCGATTAGTACAGGGTTGTAAACATAACAACCAAATCTGTTCACTTTGTTGACACACAGATTGGTGCTTGCGACTACTACAAAGGCAGTGGTGGTGCTCTCTGCAAGTACCAACTGAAAATCAGCCAAGAATGCGGAACAAATGAGGAACTTCTCAAAAAGAAAAGTTACTTTTCATCAGCACTGGAGTGAAGAACGTGCCAAAAAATTGGTTCAGTCCTTTAGAAGGAAAAAAACCTACAAAAGGATTTAAAATTTAGGGAAAGCTCGCTTTCAGTGGATAAATTACCCATAAAAAATAATGACCCTATTGAAGGAACGGAAATTGAGAACTGTCAAATTCCAGATGAAAGTAATGTGGAAGCAGAGTGTGTGGTGGAAGAGAAGTTGAAACAAGAGTTGGAATCAACTATTTCCACACTTCTAAAAAAGTCCCATAAAAATCCAGCTTTACAAAATGCATTAGGCCAGTTTGTTCAGAATTTTAAAAATATTAAAACAGAGCAGGCATTAGCGTCTGCTTTAATAACATTTTGCAAATACCCTGCACTAAAAGCTAGGAGAAAGATTCTTCCCTCAAAATTCATTGGGGCACAACCAACTTCCATTACAAGGCGAAAAACACCTTGTGGGGGACGTACAGCTGTGCAATCAGGACGTCCACCCAAATCTTCACATGTGCATGAGCGTGCATGTGACAAAAGTTGTGTGAAATCAACCTTAATGCCTAAGAAAATTAAAATGGCGGCATCACATGATCTGTCCACTTGTGTTGCTGATAATCGATCCCTAGGCAAAAAACATTAGAAATAAATGAAGTTTTCATATTATGTATGTTTCTTCTGTATTGAAGCATGCAAAGTGCATAACATAAGTAAAATATTAAATAACTTGTTTAGTATTAAAATGTAACTTTGTATTGATTTTGTTTTTGTTAGTTTTGCAAGATATTCATTCATCTTCTATTATGTGGGCGATTCTCTGTAAACTCGTCATTTTTCACACGAAATCTGTCCGGGCATTGTTTTTTGAAATGTTCGTATAATCATTATACTATTGCTCAGAAAATGAATTTATTAGTTTGCTTTGAAAAAGGGCCAATTGAAGTTAATGTTTTTCTGATAAATCATGATAGGGGGTAAGTCCCCCGCCTAGTATAACTAGGCTGGGGACTGTGCCACGTGACTGTGTTTTTGCGTAATAACTGCAAAACTATTGGACCATAATTAGTTACGAGACTACCTATAAATTTAGGCACAAATCGTGGACATAATAAATAATGTTTCATAATTAAACTAATTGACATTAATAAAATCACTTCCCAGAGGACTGTTTTCGCAACGACCCTGATGCATACTTTCATCATAAATGTGACTCTCAAACTAAACAAAGTATCGTTTCAACATCTGCTAGAACTCTAGCGATCATGGCTGACTTTGCCCCAAGTGTTTCCTCCAAAGGACTGGTAACTCCAGCAACTCTCCTCTCCATTACGCTAGGATTTTTCTCCGCCTGCGCTGAGCGGCGGTTGCTCTTAAATAACTGCGACCTATCAGTTAACGCCGCGTGCTTTTTTTGCCTCGTGCATGGAGATAGAAGAAGGAGAGAAATCTCCTACGTGTGGCAACACCTAAAAACGGCGATAAAATTTCACTTTTCCGCCAGGATCGCTGCAATCTTTACTGTAGACGTTGTTATGGGCAACGAGACGGCGGGGTGCCAAGCTATTGCGTAAACAAATTCAGCTCATGTGTTTGTTTCTTCCGAATTTTTGTTCTCAAGTGAGTTAAAAAATGCAGCTTTGGCTTCTGAACAGAAAAAATACCCTCCTGAAAACAGGTTTCATGTGTACACAAATGGCTCACCTGAAGATGTAAAAGAAAAAATGCTGGTGCGAGAACTTTCAGTGTTAGCTATCCGGTTGGAAAGCATTGTGACAATTTCGACGGTACATAGCGAATATATCATTTGTAATTGGAAGCTTAAAAAACAGTCATGAATGCAAAATTATGTTTCTAATTGACTAAGAAGTAGCTGTTTTGTCACCTACAAATTTAAAGTGATAAAAATCTAAGTCCATTTCTGTGAAATGAAACTTTTTCACCGGGGAAAGTGTGGCCTTCCGATGGATTTCAAATCATTGTGACACGTCGGAAATGAGCAGGCAGATCACCTTATCAACTTGTCAAGGCTTAATCTCTTTTCACTCAACCACATTCTGCCTCTGTGTAACATTTAATGAGTTGTTCATAGCAAGCTAAAAATTTACAGAATTTCTTCACATAACAATGCAGCTATGCATAGATGCATGCTTTATCTCTTTTTCCATATGTTAAAAATGCGCTTTTAGAAAAGAAATGGCATATGGTTTCTTTAATTCTTCATAGATGTGTCAGTAAAGAAAAAAATATTGCCTAGTTTATCCAAGTAAATTTTGAATCATTTTAACTTTTATTGAGAAATCGGGAAATATTTAGCAACTCGCTTGTCTAACACCATGAATGACCCACAAGCATTTACATACACAATACATGAAAATTTATTAAGTTTGTATAGAATTGTAAAAAATCACTTCTAAAAAATCTCATCCGCTGAATAAGAAACTGATGTTAAGTGAAATAAAACATACTGAAAATACATTTGTGAAAAAAAGACTTATTTACATCAACTCGCGTTTCTGATTTGCATACAATTTCAAAATACAAGTACACTAACACATAATTCAAAATAATTGTGAATTGTATAATCATTTTGACGAGATGATACTGTAATGAATATTTAGGTGTTTAAGAAAAGGTGTCTCACGATTTTGGCTATGGTTGTAAATTTTAAGATCCCCTTCCACATATGTTCAACACAAGGCTTTATCTCTTTTTTCATATGTTAAAAATGCACTTTTAAAAAAGAAATCGCATAGGATTTCTTTAATTGTTCATAATGTGTCAGTTAAAAAAAATATTGCCTAGTTAATCCAAGTAAATTTTGAATCATTCCAACTTTTATTGAGAAATCGGGGAAATACAGTAACCCCTCGTTATATCGCGTTTTTCGGGGAACGAGAAAAAAGCGCAATATAACCAAGGTCATTAAAAATAGTTTTCTTTCCAGCATGCAAGTAAATTATACGTACACATACATAAAAATTCCTTTATTCGCCTTGAAATCTTGAGTTTTATCTGGAAGCATTTTCTAGTTGTGTGCAGCTTCATCAGCATTATAGATTTGCTCATCTACCAAGTCTAGCTCAACAATTTTTCGATTCAATTCACCAGGAAAACATGCTGCTGCTGTATCATCGGCCGATTGTTTTCCCCCGCAAATTTGTAATTGGCCTATACCGTGTCTTTTTTGCCACAAAATAAATGAGACAGAGACCTTTTCCGAGCACCTTACATATTTTCTCAAAAACGGTTTCGAACTAATAGTTTTTTTTTGGGGGGGGGGAGACAAAAGAAAAGAGCGATATAAAGAGGCGCGATATAACGAGGGACTACTGTATTTAGCAATTCTCTTGTCCAACACCGTGAATGGCCCACAAGCATTTACATACACATGGTAGGGGATTGAACAGCTTATTCAAAAAAAAAAAAAAATCACAGGAGCTAGAAGAGTTTATTGTGAAAACTTAAAATGAGACTTAGGTTTTAAAAGAAAAGAGAAGGGGGTGGGGAGGAAACACCAATTTTGAAAATATTTACTTTTTAGGGCTTGAAATTAAAAAAGGGATCTTACGCCAATATTCCAGCACAAAAAAGGAAATAAAATCAACCATGAACTAAATTGCAACATCTGATGATGTTTCTTTCATTATGATATATTGAGTTAATAAAATGCTCAGTATTGGTGTATATGTACGCTATGGACTTTAAAAATATTAAAAGTGTTCGAATTTTTGTCCTGATACTTTTGTTATATTCTGTCATGATTTCTTCTCAAAGCCAGTACCCACGACAATGTCTGAATATGGCTAAACTGAATACACTATTTTATGTTCCACACTTCATTACAAGAAAAAAAAAAAACAATATTATAAGCAATTCATTATTATGAACTTGTTGCGCACTCCAGTATCTTTCATAATTTGATTTAATACCCTTCTTTTTAGTCACCTAAATGGCTAAAATTAGTATACCATAGGGTTATATTCATTATAAACGCATTAATCCAGTACTCATTCTCCCTTCAAATATTTTTTTTAATTCACAAGAATTAATTTTTGCAAGGTTTTGTGAACTGATATTTACTGTGTGTAGGCTTAATGTGCATGCAAGCTTTTTCATTCAAAATATCAATTGATTTTAACTTACTACTTATTGGTACAATGGAAGGCGGTTAATTGAATCAGCCGCTTTAATGCATCAAATTGTCAAAAACAAATCAAAATCCAGCCTCAGTAAATCAGCTACATTATTGAATCAGACGTTTTTTTTTAATCAAAACTATTCAGAACAAACATGATTAATATAAGTGGCGGCCACTGTTGTACTTTTTATAACATAAATAATAAAATACTCTTAACGATGAAAAGGAAAATAAAGACACTTGTTGAATTTACTATTTTATTCACCCCCGCCTTCTTGAAATGTATATAAATTTTCGTCTAGAAACTAAGTACAGTATGTTCCACTTGATTTTAAAAAATGCGTTGTTTTAAATCAACTTTTCCAGTATTTGGCAAGAACCGTAAATGATATAACTAACAAAATGTGCTCCAAAACTCGAACAGAAATAATTTTCTGCAGTTTGATTATATGAACTGCATATACAAATATACTCTTGAAAAATCTGGAGTGCTAAGTATAGCAAGTTCAAAGTGTTTTTATTAAAAACATTCATTATGTACTTTCTGCACATTTGTTTAGTTCTTAGCACAGACTTGAGTAATAACCAATGAAATGTACTCTTAATAGTGCAAAAAATAAAAAAAAATGAAATAGGATTGAGAAAATATTATCATGTGAAATAAATTTCAGAAATTGAAAACCATCAGTTGCTGAGAACTTAACACTGGCAATAAGTAGGTTATAAGAAGTTTACTGCATGGTTCCTATATTAAATTCTAGTTTATGTATTCTTGGCAAATAATTGCTTTTAAATTACTTTACATGTTTATTTTTGAAAAAACAATTTAAAGGGATCAAACTGTACATTTTAAGGTAGAGTTTTTGAAACATATTAAGCAGAACGCTTGTGAACAGTTATCTAACAGTTTCATAGACCTTCTGACGCATCCAAGGTTTTGTATTTAATTGCCGAGTTCATTTGTTCGGTGATTTTTTTTCACTTTAATGTAACTATTAGTTTTATTTAATGGACTGCTTTATTTAAAAACAACATTATTGATTTCGGCAACATTTGACCAGAAAATAAATACTTTGCTGTTTTGACTAGTTTGGTGAAACATTTTCGAAATGAGCTGTGCCACCATTATTTGGGCTTTTATTAACTTTCTTGGTTTATACTAGTGGTTTTCACATGTGTGGATCCAGAGGTGGAGGGGTGTGACCTCTTTCTTAAAGGGCCAAATATTGCCTAAAACTGTATTTTTGGACTTATATTTCAACAATATTGCAAAATAGCCCCGGTTCTCACATGAAAATTGCACTTTGACCCCTCCCTTTCCAAAAATGACCCCCCTCCCTTTCCAAAAGCTTGATCCTCCCTTGGGTTCCCAAAATGATCCACATGGATCCCCACGGGTTCACCAGCCTCAATGTCATTTAAGCAAGTTATACAAACATTTAGTCATTCTATAGGGTCACCTGGGGTAATTCCTGGTCAAAAAGCATTAACATCCAATTATCACAAAATCAATCTAAGTTAGAGTTACAAATTTTGGTATGGAGGAAGTACATTGGGATGTCCATCGAATAAAATATTCATGCTATCAACAATACATAATGAACTTGAATAATTGTCGTTAATTAGTGACCAGGAATTACCCCAGAGATGGGGTAATTCCTGGCCACTTACGGGGTAATTATTGGTCACTCACATGATTGATGCAAATACATGCAGTTTGTAAGCACATTATTAATACAAGTTATTAAACTAATTAGATAAAGAATTAATTTATATATGGGCGATTCTCTGTAAACTCGTCATTTTTCACTCGAAATCATGGTTCTCATGTTTTTTTGAAATGTTCGTATAATTATAATACTATTGCTCAGAAAATGAATCTATTACTTTGGTTTGAAAGAGGGCCAATTGAAGTTTATGTTTTTCTGATAAATCATGATAGGGGGTTACTCCCCTGCCTAGTATAACTAGGCAGGGGACTGTGCTAGGTAGCTGTATTTTTGCCCTTTGTAGCGTAATATCTGCAAAACTATTGGAACATAATTAGTTTCAAGACTACCTATAAATTTAGGCAGAAATCGTGGACATAATAACTAATATGTTTCATATTTAAACTAATTGCCATTAATAAAATCACTTCCCAGAGGACTGTTTTCGCAACGATCACGATGCATACTTTCAGCACAAATGTGGCTCTCGAACTAAACAAAGTGGCGTTTGAACACCGTTCACGGCGATTTCGTCAAATTCACACTGATTACTTTAAACTTCATGCCAAAAAGAATTTGCAAAAGTTATAGATTTTTCGTATTACAGCTTTGAATTTGTTGCAGGGGACTGTTCGAAAAAACTCTGGACAGAATTTACATGACAATTTTAAGTTTTAGAAATACGTAATTATACTTTATTTCATACGAAAAATATAGCTTCATTATTCTATTTTTAGATATTAATTGCCAAATTTATGTAGTGTTAATAGGTTTTTTGAAATACTATCTTTAACAGTTAGACTATGGGATTGGGACAGCCAGGGGACTGTGTTTTTGGTGCTTAGATAATTTCTAGAAAAAAAAAGTTAAATTGTTATCGCTCCAAATACAATTGGCCCACAAAGTATTAATGCTTTTCTTGTATTAAGAGCGATAATTACTCAATTACACTTTATTATTTTTAAAATACTTGGTCCGGACAGCCAATTACCAGTTTACAGAGAATCGCCCATATATAGTTAATTAAACACTGTATTTAGTTTTTTTTAAGGAAGAATGCAATTTTTTTCAACATAGTATCTTTACTTAATAAAACTTTGCCAAAATACTTTTTGTACATTTTGTATGCAATAGCTACAGCTTTTATATCTGTTGTGAATGAATCTTTACCTACCAAATAAATAGGTCCATAAAAAATATGGTGCACATGCACTATACACACTGGGCACATGCTTCTGTCTGTTATGAACATGTTAAGGTGAACAGTTAAGTGAATAGTACAATGCAGTTACAGTTAAGCATTTTTCTTAGCATAATTAAGAATAATTATTAAAATTTATAAAATAATTGGATGAAATTTAACAAAGAAAAATTCAGTATATTGTATACTTATCTTTAACAGATAAGAATGTTACATTGCGGTTACAGTTAACTTTGCAGTTAAGGCTCACAGAGTTACATATAGTTTAAATCAATGACATATGTCAATAATTAGCGAAATAATAATTCATAAATATTAAAAAAAAAGACTGACCAGGAATTACCCCACTGACCAAGAATTACCCCAGTAACCAGGGGCATTATTTGGAGCCTTCCTGCAAATTATTCAAAACAATAATGGTAAATCCAAAACTATTTTTCAGTAACTGACATAGTACCTAATTCAACCAAAAAGAGAAAAAAGAAAAATATTCAGAAGTTTGAGTTTGATCACGATCTTTGTATAAATGTATCAAAACTAAGGCCAATCTTGTTTTACGAAATTTAACAAGCGATTTTAAAAATATTTTTTTTTCAAACTAAATACACAGTCAACTCATAATTAAGTAATGAATTGCAATGAAGATAGTTCAGAGTACCTCTGTGATTTTTTTCATTTTGCTGAAGGATTATTAAGACATAAAAAGGACTGTGACCAGGAATTACCCCAGAAACTTGCTGACCAGGAATTGCCCCGGGTGACCCTATGTGCAATATAGTGTCCAACGCAATTTTTACCGCACATTTTTTTCTATTTTGAAATGCTAAAAACATTGCATTTCTTTCCTAATTTTGGAACTATGCCTAGATGGATGGTTCACGAGCAACGGACAAAATCTGGTAAGGATCCACGGAGGAAAAATATTTGGGAATCTCTGGTATATTCAAAAGCATGACTTGTTTCCGCTGAAATTTATTCTTTCATCATTACTTCGGAAAGATTCATGCATCACGATGCATTAAGAATTTTAGAAGCTGTTTTTTTAGTAGCTTATTGTAAAATAAATACTTGTATGTTTTCATGTTACACAAAACCAAAATAAGTAAGTGCATTATTTATACGGATTTAATACCAGGCTTACACAATCACATTAGAAGTTTTTCTTCATTTTACGATTGTCCACTGTTTACGGACAATCGGTATATTTTGGAAAAACAGAGGGGGAAACACCATTAAGTGATCTGATGATTGAAAATATCCCCTGCAAAAGTATTTCTTCATATAAAAGAGGTGACGAATAAATCTGACATTACTTAGAAAAAATGTTGTCGCTACAAGGATGAATAATGTGTCATCTATTATGTATCATATTACCCCGCGTTA
>JAXGGA010017117.1:0-25105 GCA_038373865.1 Uloborus plumipes | reverse complement strand
TTTTTTGTCATATTGCGCAGCAGTTTAAACCAATAGGATTATTTGGGAAACTGCAGCGACTTTGGAATGCATTCATTTACGTAGACGACACAAATCAATTATGCGCAAAGGAAAGCTTTTATTTTTCCTTATTAGAAATCGGAATGCATTAATAAACATTTAGATTTTCGAAATATAAATATTTTTAATAGTAGTTTTCCATTTATATGCAACATTAAAATCTCTTATTCTTCAAATAGAATCTTATGCATGCATTAAACATTTTCCTACCTCCATTAAGAGACAGTGCATAAATTTGAGATTATCGAATTCTTTAATATCCTATGCAAGAAACGTCGATAAAAATGGAGGAAAAAAATTACAATTGAAAGCTACTTTTATATTTCATGGTTTAAAAGTTCCAAATTCGTATTGAAGTTATTCCATTTTCAGCCAAGGGCAGATCCAGAAATGTTCTAAGGGAGGGGCGATTTTTTTCTTCAACTTCCCCTCTTTTTTACTGCATATTCTGGTTAACACAGAGTATATTACAAATGTTTCGGTCTTCTATTTCGAAAAAGTTCCAGATCAGAGCCCCGAAACCCAACAACTTCTCAGAGTAACATCGAAGACCATTTAAAATTACCTTTTTTTTTAAACTTCAAAGTCGAAAAACTGCCGGAAAAGAGTCCTTCAATGGAGAGGCGATCGCCCTCATCGCCCCTCTCTTGTATCCGTCCTTGTTTTCAGCTCTATGCATAAATAATACTAGGAAAGTGAAATTGAGTCCTGTGGTTTGAGTCTTGGATCGTGTGCGGAATATAATTCGATACTTAAACCCACAATGTGAACGAATTTTCTTTGAAACAGCGCGGCTTATTATAAATTACGAGCTTTTCATACCACCATAAAAGTTTAATATTTATCAATTGACAGAGTTTTGAGAATGCGACACGCATAATGTTACTACCAAATTTTATGCCTCCAAATCATTACAATTTTAAATTCCCGGAATGTCTTTAGGAATAACTCTTTGTCATGTAATAATTTACCTGAAAATACTTAATTAATCTCTGAATAACACGCCTAATAACAGAACAGCATTCACCTTTAAAGCGGGCTATTTCAATAAATCTCAGTTTAGTGGGTCGTTTAATGATGTGCATGTTATTTGGAGATATTGCTGGATGCTCAATCAAATTCAGTTGATTTTTACAGTCGTGTTACTAGAGTTCGTTGATTTTTACCAAGACAACATAAATCATATGTCAATCTATTTGAAAGCTGAGAATCATTAGAAGAGAGTTTGTGAGTATATTGTGGAGTAAAATAAATCATTGTGCATAGAAGTACAAATGAAAGCATTTAAAAAGAGTTAAAACGTAGTTTGTCAACTGCAATTATTTGCTCCTGACTCATTTCACTTATATTTTAGTTTTATTTCACTCATATTTTAGCACTAAAATTTCGACTACTTTTTAAAAAAATGTAGTAGATTGTTCAAAAATTAGTTACATATTGTTCAAACAAAAAAGTACGTTAAAGAAGTTAAGAAAAATAATTAACTGATTCGATACGTTTTACATTTAAATATTTTTAAGCTTGGATTCATTATCAGCATCTCATAAACACACACAGTTTCGAAACGCACTTAAGCCGAAATATTGTATAAAACTATTTGAAAGCCGATAGGTAAAATTTTTCTTGAATATTTAATACTCCGGTTAGAAAAAAACAAAAATCAATTTTACAGCTCGCTAACTTGCAACTTTTAGTGGCTGAATAGAATTTCAAAATCTTTCTTAGAAAGCAAGGTTAACTATACATAAAAAAAATTGCCATTCAAACTCAATCATATCATGACTTTACAGCAACAATAAGATCAAATGCGTTCAGTACGTATTTGAAACTCGCTCTAGGACACCAGGGGCGTGCTTAGAGTTTTAGCGGCCCTGTGCGAAATTTGTTTTAATAATCGATAAATAACCATTTTATTTATTTATTTATTTATTTTCTCTCTCCTAAAACATTACTTTTAAATTGTTACACACCACAACCCGCGCCGATCCCAGCATATAAAAACCGGCAATTTTATTTTGCCATGTTTTTATAAAATTGCTATATTAAGTGAATTAAAAATAAAAAAAAGGAAGAAAAGATACAGACAGAACAAAATTTATCGAAAACAAACATTCATTTCGAAAAAAGAAAAATCTAGAGATAAATAAATAATTAAAATTAGGGAAAAAAAACGATGATGTAGTGAAGAATATTTTTTCCAGTTTTTTGAGCAGCAAACTGATCACTTAATTTTGAAAAATCTGAGGAAGTACAAAAATTATTTTCAATCTTTTTTGTGCTTAAGACGGGCATTAGTCATAATAGATCTTAAATTATTAAATCGGTTTAAAAAAGTTAAGCTTTCAGAATGAACATTGCCGAGGCAACTATAACTGTAACAGTTAAATTCGCAGAGCAATTACAAAATTTAGCAAAGCACATTTTGGAAACTGTTACCAAACAAATATTTAAGTGGTTGAAATTAAAGTTTCTCTGGGTTGAGATTTATAAAAACTTTTAATTCTGTGTATAAATAGGTTTCATTCACATCGTTTAATTCCAACGCCAAGTTATTACGGCGGTTAGTTATTAAATCATGCTCTTCCAAAGTTTTTAATGCTGGAATATTGCAAAGAAATCCAAATTTCTTGTTGAAATCTTTTCCTTTTTTTTTTTTTTTTTTGAAAATACTCCTCGCGATGAACATAATAAATTGGTCAAGAAGACTGTTAACAAAATTACGCGAAAAATTTTTTGTGGATCGAACTGACTCATCAGTTGACTCGTATAAGAAAATTGTTAACACTCTTTTTACGAAGAGATGTCACGGGAGGAAGAGATTTCATTAGTATTCATTTCCAATGCGAGAACTAAATCTTTCGCTGCAATTTCAGAATTTTAAAAGGATACAAAGGAATGGTGATTTCTTCCTTGAGGGGCTCTACATCGGCACTTTTACGATATAGTTAATCTTAAAATAAGGAATTTTCGCAATCTTCGATTATGTTTTCGTTGGGATAAGGGCTCCTCTCTCCGGAAATGTTTTGGAATTTCAGGTACAAAAGAGGGGGGGGGGGGAGACAATTTCAGTCAATGTTTGATGACATTTGGGACAGAAATGCTTTTGGAACTCTTTCCCGAAATATTTTTTGAAATTGTAATTCAAAAAAAAAAAGCAATTTTTAGATGATCTCTGATGATGCCAGGAAGAAAGAAGTTGGGGACACAATCTCGAAAATTCTCTAGCCACAATTTTTCAGTATTGTTCAAAAAAAAAAAGGAAAAAAAGAAAAAAAACGTAATTTAGATGACTAGAAGGGAGGATTCAAGTTAAACGATCTCTAATGATGTTAGGAGGACAGCAGCTGGGGGACACAACCCGGAGAATTCTCTCCCCTCCCCACAATTTTTCGGTATTGAAGTTTAGAAGCGGGGGGGGGGGGGTTCTCCGGGAGTGTTTCGGAATTAAAGACTGACACTTTTGCATTCAACATATGTAAACTACGAAGTTCATAGCAGTGTTTTGCATTGCTTTCCTAACGAAATTAATTTGAACAAGCAAATCGTACCACATAAAGAGGTGAGAAATTTGAAACTTTTAACATGCCATGCAATAGCGGTTGCTTTAGTTTTGCCTTTTGACTCTCTTGCAGTTTCCTATATTTCCACTAATGTATCATAATTATCTGCCAATTTGAATTCTAATATCTTCAAAACTTTCTATTCGGCATTCCCATCTTGTGTCAGATAAAGGCTCAATAGTAATTTTTTAGCATACCACTTTAGCATGTCCCATCGCTGAATGGAAGCAGAAAACAAGATTTATATTTGCTGAATTATTCCAACAAACAAGTTTGCCTCTGGGCGCGAAACAAGTTGAGGAATTGGCCATATCGCAGAGAGCGGTTTGTATTTTATTTATTTTGAAAGTTCAAAAAAATAATCTGAAGAAAAAAGTTTTTTTTTCAAAGGTTTTTTTTCCTCATCCACACAGAAAAATATTTTGTTCTCTCGTAATATTTTAGCGGCCCCGAAAATTCAAAATATTTTAGCGGCCCTGTGCGGCGGCACAGTTTGCCACCCCCTAAGCACGGCCCTGTAGGACACTGTATGGTATCCTTTTTAACATATTAGCACGGCATTAGTATGGCTGCCTTTTGAGCCATCTTGAAAGTGGCTATACCACTTGAATAGTAATTTCCCTTGCGGAAATTTTGACGCAGCTAATACTATGTATATAGTACATAAACATATATGAAATATTATATTATTCTTTGACCTTTTTCAAAGGTATGATTATAAGATTTTAATGAATTTTATCGCATTTATAAATAGTGCACATAACTTTCAGGATGTAGATAACACCAGTTACATATTAGATAACAAATAAAATGGCTTAGTTGTTTGCATGCTATATAAATCTTACGTCCACATGCATTTAAAAAACAATTTTTAGTGTTTATTCATAGATGGCGGCATCGTTTATTTCTTTGTTTCTTTTTTGAGTTCCTTCAGCATATGATCGCTGCAGGGGTTTGTGGGAATGGTTCAACTGGTTAGTTTTGTGATAAGTTGCACTGATTGGAATCTCCACACTTTGTAGGTAAAATAACTTCTTGGTTCTATTAATTAGTAAGTAAAGCTTTGCAAGTACTCTTCTACTTTCTGCCCAATTTATGTACTACTATTAATTGCTGTTTGTTAGTTTTCAAAATTATTTTTTGTAGTATCAATGATAGTTGCATTAAATATAGCTGTGATGTAGTCTTGCTGCTTGTTTGTGTAATTTCATTAACATTTTCGGAATGAAGTTCTACCGATGATGGCTCTTATTATACTCTTATTCTGCTTCTATCAGCGTTTATAGCTGGGCAGTCAAAAACGTGGTCAACCGCGTATCTGGGCTGTTATTACAAATTTGTATAGACTATCCTGCCCTCTTTGAGTTATTCAGCTATCTTTGTGATTTTTATGGTATTCACCTTTTGCTATTTTATTAGTACATGGCCAACGCCCCCTATATACAGGGGGCGTTTACAGGGGGCGTTGACATGGCTCACGTAAATCAGGAGGAGAGTTCTTATGATAAATCCGGTTCAACCCAACTATACTGTTTCAAATAAACGTTGCTTGCTATTTTGTGAATGATATTAGTCTTCATGCGAATTTAGTTATGGGCGATTCTCTGTAAACTCGTCATTTTTCACACGAAATCTGTCCGGGCATCGTTTTTTGAAATGTTCGTTTAATTATAATACTATTGCTCAGAAAATGAATCTATTACTTTAGTTTGAAAGAGGGCCCATTGTAGCTTGTATTTTTCTGAAAAATTGTGACAGGGGGTAAGTCCCCCGCTTGGTATAACTAGGCAGAGGACTGTGCAGGGTGACTGTGTTTTTGCTCTTTGTTGCGTAATATCTGCAAAACGATTGGAACATAATTAGTTACGAGACTACCTATAAATTTAGGCACAAATAGTGGACATAATAACTAATATGTTTTATAATTTAATTAATTGACATTAATAAAATCACTTCCCAGAGGACTGTTTCCGCAACGACCCTGATCCATACTTTCATCACAAATGTGGTTCTCAAACTAAGCAAAGTAGCGTTTCAACACCGTTCTCGGCGATTTCGGCAAATTCACACTGATTACTTTAAACTTCATGCCAAAAAGAATTTGCAAAAGTTATAGATTTTTCGTATTACAGCTTTGAATTTGTTCCAGGGGACTTTGAAAAAACTCCGGACAGAATTTACATGACAATTTTAAGTTTTAGAAATACGTAATTATACCTTATTTCGTAAGAAAAATATAGCTTCATTATTCTATTTTTAGATATTAATTGCCAAATTTATGTAGCGTTAATAGGTTTTTTGAAATACTATCTTTAACAGTTAGACCATGGGATTGTGACAGCCAGGGGACTGTGTTTTTGGCGCTTAGATAATTTGTAGAAAAAAAATTAAATTTTTATCACTCCAAATACAATTGGGCCACAAAGTATTAATTCTTTACTTGTATTAAGAGCGATAATTACTTAATTACACTTTATTATTTTTAAAATAATCAGTCCGGACAGCGAATTACCAGTTTACAGAGAATCGCCCATATGTGTGTACGTGTGTGTATGGTTGCTATCTGAAAGCGAGACGTTAAGTGCAAGTTTATAAAATTGAACTTGTTTCTTTGAACAATCTGTTACTAGTAGAAATGTGCCAAATTTTGTTGATTAGTAAGGCGATAATTCTGGTGAAAAGAGCATGTGCATGCAAGGTATGTTGCGGCGGGACGAATGAACCACTCCTATTTATTTGAATAAAATTTATAACAGAGGAAAAACATATATCGACTCAGGATCATTTCATGTAATTTAGAGTGTGCATATTTTATAAGGAGATTCGTTTGCATAAAACATCTTTTTAGCAGCAAAAGTTTGGCTGGTAACTGGGATTGAAAATTACTTAATGTAGTTGCAGTACTGTTATTGCAAGTAATTAATATTTAAGTTTCTTTGACACTTACTCCCCCCGAAATGTTATTATTATTTGTAAAAATGTGATTGTTCAAATTGAAATTCACATACCTACACTGCCTGTCATAAAGTTTAAAAATATTCCATAACCTGACTGAGAGTTTTCGTTGACAAAAAAAATGATAGAAACTTTATAGTTCTTTCAATTTGGAGAACGAGTTGGTGGCTCCAACTTAAGGCTCTCAAGATTTTTCTTGAAAGCCAGTACTTGCTTGCTTTGATATTGGCTACTTCTTCTACTATTGAGTGGAATATAGATAATCCTTCGTCAAGTAGACATTTGCTGATGTCAACGCAGGGAAGGTTGCCGATCCCGGAAGCCCTACGATATGGTCCTTTTGTATCAACATATTTATATCTATCAATTTTGAATAGATAGAGTAATAGAGATAAGCCTTTGAGCATACAAATTGATGAAATTTAACACATTGAAATAGGAGTATTTTCCAACAAAGATTACGATTAACAAAGAATTATCAATTTAAGGCTCACCTATTTTATTTTAGCATGAAATAAGTTAATACAATACCTGGCAACGCCGGGTAATAAGCCAGTATTACATATAATCTCGCAGTATCTTGGTGGAACACTAGGCGTATTCTAGTGATTAATTTTGACCTTTATATTTAGTGAGTTCCTCAGTTATATATATCTCAAATACAACTCAAAATTGATGATGTATTGGAATAAAACAATGTACAAGCCGTGTACCGAATTTTGAATTAGATCAAGTTGTTCTAGCCATGAGCTACCGAAGTCGATAAAATTAATATCTCCGTAATCTTACGACTTATTAATTAGCGTGTTTAATAGTTAATGAATTTATTTTCCCTGCCTCTACCCTTGCGTGGTACACGTTCAACATACAAATAGTCGGAACAACAATTTTCAACTTTTGAAGCCAACTCTCTGTAACCTCATCTTTGTCACATACATTAATTTTCCTTTCTTACTTGCACATTATTTTTCGTTTCCGATTGTAAAGAAGATAATTGCACCAAAAGTACTGCTTTGAAATTTCCCTCTTAGAGGCAGCACCGATTTTTTTTTAAATAAAAACTATTAAGTGGAACCAGTTTTTTGTAACCAAGCATTGCTATATCAAATTGGTCAAGACAACAAATGACAATGTCACTTAAATATAAAGTCTTTTCTTAAATTCGATTTACTTATCTTTTAAAAACAAAAGAAATTGCTCTAATTTTCAAGGACTCACGGGGTAGCTGGATACAACGGTGTACGTTTAAAACAATGAAAATATTGGTTAAAAGCTTCTTATTACACTCCAATTGCTTACAGCAAATAGAATTAAAAAGTAAGAATCGTTCGCTAATAAATTTATTCATATTGAAATGGAACAAAATGATCGTTTTGAATCTTTCATGTTATGTCACTTGATAAAATATTATATAACATATTGAAAAATAATAGACAGCGTGGTTTTATAAAAAAAATCTGTAGAGAAATCATGTGTAATAACTTACTAATATTTATATTAACAAAAGAAAGAAAAAAAGACAAATATATTAATGTTGTATTTAAAAGTGAGGTATGTAATATAAATTGATATTATAATGATCTTATCATCCTAATGCTTCATAGACAACTGAAAAAGGGATGCTGTACGTTTTAAAGACAAACCCATTCATAAATTTTAAATATTTAAGAAATTCCTGTATTATCTTTGCTATATACTTAAGATTTTTTTCATGATCGTTACTGTTGAATCCCTTTCTCTGTGTTTTGAATAATGATTCATATTTCAGCGGTATGCAGGGAATAATATTTCACCTAGCTTAAGAGATTTACTTTAATATCATCCTCTGAATTTTAACTAACAAAGGATTCAAGTTAAATCCTTATTTATTCAAGTGAATGCGTACATTTGGTAATCTCTCTCTGACCTGAATTTTCAGTTACTATGTATAGTATAAATTTTCAAAAAAGATCTTCACAAAGTTATTTCACTGAAACACATCGCATGTTTCTAATTATTCCCAATATCAACCTAGAGCATTCTTAGATTTTATTGATCATTTAAATCAAAATATTTTGAATGTTGTCTTAGTTTGATAAGTGCTCATTTTCATCGTTTTTCTCAGGTGTCCTTACAACCGTTAGTTTTGATATTTTTGCTTTTTTTAACTTTGTTGTTTACAATATTACTTTTTAGATAAAAGTTATTTAATTTTTCTTATTTTATTTCAATGTCATTTCCATAAAATGCCATCTTTCATTTCCAAACAACAGGACTTGCACTTTTAAGAAATCTTTTATATCATCACATTAAAATAATTCAATCGCGATTACAACGCTTTTTACTGAAAGAAAGATAGATTAAATATAAACATAGAGCCGAGTTTAAAACATTCTTATATCATGGAAAATTTCTAAAGTAAGTATGAAAATGCTTTTTTGAACACTTGACTGGTTCTTGAAACAAACGGTACGGTTTACCCTACACTGCATGATTTTTTGTTCTTTGAAAGACCTATATATGTTTTTAGTGTAGCAAGAAAACATTGGAAAATATTAAAAAAAAATAATTTTGAGGATAGACGGTTATATTTGCTTTACAGATACCCAATACTTGCTTCTTATGCTTGAGGTGATTTATGCATGGTCATAAGGAAAAACAGTCCATGTAGCCAATTGGCAACGCTATGCAGTGTATTGTTAATTGTGGACATTGAAAATGTTTAATGCTATGTTAATCTTGTACAAGGTTCGTATTAGGGAAGCACCGATTAATCTGCGATAATCGGCTACTTTGTCTATTAATCAGCGGAAAAGTATTTTTTAAACATTATTCTTTGAAGTATAAATTTAACTTACGATGAAAAATTTTATTAACAGTAAATACATGTATTTTTTTGCAATCTTAACTATAACATGTAGCATAAAAATGCACAGAGTAAAAACAAAGCAAATAGTTCATACAGTGAGTAAAACAGAATGGAATATTAAAAGATTACCCTCACAGCTGATGTTCATTTGACATTATTAGTAATAATTAAATTCTTGAACTTTTAGATTGAAATGCGAAAACATGAGCCTTCCATTTTATCTATAATCAGCCGAATGTTTCCGATCAACAGGCGCAAAAAATAATTTTTAAACAAACGTACTTTAAGTATGCCTTGAACAAGAAACTGCTATAAATAAATTTATAGTCAATGAATAAATTATTTCCTGTAAACATAAGTACAACGTGTCGGACGAAAGTGTAATCAGTAAAAGAAAAACAAATAATTCAAGGAGTAAAATATAAAAAAAATTATTCTCAGTTGTTTTAAACTTTAATAAATTATTTTTTCTGTTTTGAATAAATACATATAGACAATGTTGCAATATTTTTCATGTAGTAATATTTTTCTCCTTAGCATACTGCTTTTATATAATAACATCTAGTTTTGACAAATAAGTCTTGAATTTAAAATATTCTTATAATTGAAACATAAATTTAAGCTAAAGGCATTCCTAAATTAGAGATATCACCATAGCCTTCCAACTTTTAAAACAAATTTAATGTCGTGTTAGTATGATTAACGATGTCAATTATTTTATGTGTTTATGTAATTGCATTGACAATATTATGAAAAATTGGATTAAAGAAATTGAAAATTTTTTTGAGGGAAACTTAGGAAAGTGGCGGAAAATTGCAATAGTAAAAGAAAGAAAGAAACAGCAATGTTAAAATTAGTAGTATTGAAAATAATCATCATGATCATCAATCAGCTTGGCCGATATACCGCCCGATTAATCAACAGCCGTTTAACTGATAATCGACCAGTTGGCTTATCCGTGCATTTTTTCTAATTCACACCATCTGAAATATGTTCAAATCGAGCGGAGTCTTTCAATGAAAACTTAGTACATCCAATTTAAACAGACTTTGAGCTCACATTGTTCACTCAGGCACCAGTGATTTCAAAATAACACTTTTTGGATCTCGTCTTTTTCTATCAAAAAATATTCGATACCACTGTGATTTCTTCGCATATCGTACCATGTTTCGGACATATAAAGTAATGGAAATATGCTTATTCAAACACAGGAATACAAATATAGCGTTGTGGAGAGAAGATGATAGACACGGAATTGGATCGTAAAGTCAACAATTGGAAATGGATTTGTGTCAAACCATGTATTTTAGGAATAGATTTTGAAGTCGACGTCAGGAAAAAATATATACTTGTAGTATATTTTTGAGAGGGCACTTTTCTAATGGTAAAAAAGCTTTAACTATGGAAAATATATTACCAAATATGTTTCTATTTAGGTAACGGGAAATTTTTTGATGCTTGGAGAATGAATTTTTTTTGTTGTAGTTGTATATGAAATTATGGACAAAATATTAGCATACGGGTAACTAATCAGAAATAAAGACTTTTCGCATTCAACATTGCTGTGTAAAAATAAGTTACTATCTAACCCTTGTAGTCTAGTAAACGAAGGTCAAAATTAGGGTGAAAAAAACAAAAAAACATGCAGTTTTAAAAATTGGCACACAGGTACAGGAAGGTCTCCTGATGAACATACTAAAAGTCCCCGGCGGTGAGGGGGGAGCTCGCAGCGCCACCTGGTGTTTTATGGGTGATTTTTCAGTTTTCGTCTTATATCTCAAAAACTATTGACTTTCGAGAAAAAAAGTCAATTAATAAATTAAAGAGCATAAAATTATCTTTAAAAATCTTTTTTTTGTTTTTATTATAGCTGTAATAGTTGCCGAGATATTGAACTTCAAAGTTTGTCATTTTTTGAGAAAACGACTATTTTTCCCCTCTTTTCTATTTTTGGAGTCGCCACAGTGATTAATTTGATATTATTCTTTTCTTTTTTCGGCCTGAAGTAGTACAGGTCATTAAGGTGATTTGATTTCTTGAAACGGGGAGGCAGGTTGGGGAGGAAGGAGGCGAGGAATGAAGGGAAGACAAAACTATGTGCAAGTGTACTTTTCACTATTTTTCCCTCTACCATAGTTCGGCAAACGAAGGCCCAAAATAAGGGCGAAAAAATAATAATATAGTTTTAAAAATTGGCACACAGGTACATGAAGGTCTCCTGATGAACATACTAAAAGTCCCCGGTGGTGAGGGGGGAGCTCGCAGCGTCACCTGGTGTATTATGGGTGATTTTTCAATTTTCGTCTTTTATCTCAAAAACTATTGACTTGCAAGAAAAAATGTCAATTAATAAATTAAAGAGCATAAAATTATCTTTAAAACGCTTTTTTTGTTTTTATTAGTTGCCAAGATATTGAACTTCAAAGTTTGTCATTTTTTGAGAAAACGACTATTTTTCCCCTCTTTTCTATTTTTGGAGCCGCCTCAGTGATTAATTTGATATTATTGTTTTCTTTTTTCGACCTGAAGTAGTACAGGTCATTAAGCTGATTTGATTTCTTGAAACGGGGAGGCAGGTTGGGGAAGAAGGAGGCGAGGAATGAAGGGAAGACAAAACTATGTGCAATTGTACTTTTCACTATTTTTCCCTCTACCACAGTTCAGCAAACGAAGGCTAAAAATAAGGGCGTAAAAAATAGTAATATAGTTTTAAAAATTGGCACACACGTGCAAAACGGGCTTTTGATGAACGTTCTAAAAGTCCTCGGTGGTAGGGGGTGAGCTCGCAGCGCCACCGGGGGGTTTGGGTGCGTTTTTTTTTTCAGTTTTCGTCTTATATCCCAAAAACTATGCATTCGCCAGCAAAATCATCAATTGGTAAATTAAGGAACATAAAAATACCTTTAAAAAGAATGAAGAAAGAATTAGTATTTTATAACTGAAATTGATGGAATAGACTTGACATTTAAGTTCTAAACTCGTGAGATTTTGAAAACCTATCTTTTTCTTTTCTTCTTTCTTTATTTTTTGGGACTGCGAAAGGCATATCAATCACTTTTTTCTTAAATTTCGATAGTGCTGTGCTATTTAAGTCAACTAAGGACCAAGAAGACTTTAAATCATGTTATAAATAAAACGTATACCCTTCTGCAAAAAGGATAAATAATAAAAATAATGATAAAAAAGTCCAAACATTAAAAAAATAGAATAATGCAAATAAAATAATGAAAATGAACAGATGTAGAATAAACATAAACTAACATGAAAATGACATTGTACTCAAGTTAAATTGATACTTTCGTCGTCTGACTGTTCATCTAATGCGATATCCAATTTTGAACCGTTAAGGCAGATACCCTGGTAGTTTAAGCAAGCAATGCTGCAGTTTATCCTTGATTTTCTGCAGCCGCATCTTGCACCACATCCTTTTGTGTATGAACAAAAAATCATGGAGAGAATGGAGTCAGGAGCAGGAAGCCTTGAAGTTGTTATAGGTTTCCATGATGTACCTGCTTTTTTCCATCCCCAGGCATCGGGTGGAAGTAATCTCCCCAACCACTTTTAAATCTGGTGATAAACTCTTAATGAATGAAATTTTGCGGCATCTTCAGTAGGTGGGAAGGAAGCAAGATCAGGTTTTATTTTTCTGACTGCTCTCTGAAAAGATATAAATCTCTGTTCATTCAGAGAAGTTATATTTACTGGAGCCCCATATAAGGCTAAGAAAAATGATTGGCCTGCCTCCGCTACCTGCTCTGGGGTAGAAAGGGAGTTTGAGAACACTTCCGGAACGTAGCTCAATGATTAATTTTTTTGTAACAGCTTTATGAATTTGGCTTTGCCTTTGTTATATGCAGATGATGTTGTGTCACAGCCGGAGAAAGCATGGAGGAAGAGAATTTGATCTTTGAACTTGCAAGTATTTTGTAATTCTTGTGAATAAAAAATTTTGGTGTTCACTTTATCTTTGCCTGGTTTGAAGAAAAGAATATTATTACTTGGAGTCAAAGCTATTAATAAAACAAGATCAACGTCTTCACATACGACAACAACCATACGACTTGGTGGCGCTGCGAGCTCAACCCTACCACCGAGGACTTTTAGAACGTTCATCAGGAGCCCTTTTTGCATGTGTGTGCCAATTTTTAAAACTATATTATTATTTTTTCGCCCTTATTTTGGGCCTTCGTTTGCCGAACTATGGTAGAGGGAAAAATAGTGAAAAGTACACTTGCACATAGTTTTGTCTTCCCTTCATTCCTTGCCTCCTTCCTCCCCAACCTGCCTCCCCGTTTCAAGAAATCAAATCACCTTAATGACCTGTACTACTTTAGGTCGAAAAAAGAAAAGAATAATATCAAATTAATCACTGTGGCGACTCCAAAAATAGAAAAGAGGGGAAAAATAGTCGTTTTCTCAAAAAATGACAAACTTTGAAATTCAATATCTCGGCAACTATTATAGCTATAATAAAAACAAAAAAAGCGTTTTAAAGATAATTTTATGCTCTTTAATTTATTAATTGACATTTTTCTCGCAAGTCAATAGTTTTTGAGATATAAGACGAAAATTGAAAAATTAACCATAAAACACCAGGTGGCGCTGCGAGCTCCCCCCTCACCACCGGGGACTTTTAGTATGTTCATCAGGAGACCTTCCTGTACCTGTGTGCCAATTTTTAAAACTATATTATTATTTTTTCACCCTTATTTTGGGTCTTCGTTTGCTGAACTATGGTAGAGGGAAAAATAGTGAAAAGTACATTTGCACATAGTTTTGTCTTCCCTTCACTCCTCGCCTCCTTCCTCCGCAACCTGCCTCCCCGTTTCAAGAAATCAAATCACCTTAATGACCTGTACTACTTCAGGTCGAAAAAAGAAAAGAATAATATCAAATTAATCACTTGAGGTGGCTCCGAAAATAGAAAAGAGGGGGAAAATAATCATTTTCTGAAAAAATGACAAACTTTGAAATTCAATATCTCGGCAACTATTATAGCTATAATAAAAACAAAAAAAAAGCATTTTAAAGATAATTATATGCTCTTTAATTTATTAATTGACATTTTTCTCGCAAGTCAATAGTTTTTGAGATATAAGACAAAAATCGAAAAATCATCCATAAAGCACCAGGTGGCGCTGCGAGCTCCCCCTCACCACTGGGGACTTTTAGTATGTTCATCAGGAGCCCTTCCTGTACCTGTGTGGCCAATTTTTAAAACTGCATGTTTTAGTGTTTTTTCAAATCCTTTATTGACTAGACTATTGAAGCATTTGGCTTGACAGAAAGAATTAAAAAACCCATTTTTAAAGTATATTTTTGAATAATTGTAAAAAGGTGGTTTGATTAGTTGTCACAAATATCATTAAAAAATCTCTACAACGCTGTCTTACTTTTGAAGTCTGATGAATTATTAAGGAAGTTATTGCGTATCCACAAAATACCTTTTGTGAAATAATATACATAACTCTGCGATTTGCTGCGCTAAAATAAATTTGAAGAAAAAATACGAGGCGTATTTTTAAAGTAAGTACCGTTTTGGTATAAATTAAAGACAAGCAAATATATCTTTATATTTTTTTTTACATAAACGCCCATACCTTAAACTACTTTTTTACATAATTGCCACCAATATAAAGGCACTTATTCTATCGTACAATCAGCTTTTGAAGTCCCTCTTCAAAGAAAAATGCCGCCACTGCATTACGATCATCCTGACGCCAAGGTAATTGTCTTGACTCTAGCTAGCCGTCGAGGTGCTGCTTCAGGTGCAAAAACAGGTAGTAGTCACTGGATGCTCTATCTGGGAGGCTTTTGTACCAAATCTTCATTAGTGACCGAAGGTGTACCACTCCGTTCCTCGTCGTGCACATTACAGTAGCCATCTTTGAAAGTTCGGCCCCAAATCCTAACCATTCCATCGCTCATAATGGTTTCACCAAGTACTGAAGAAATCTTGCGATGAATATGGATAGCTTTTCCCAGGTAGCACAAATAACCTTTAAACGCTTTATAAACGTTTTTAAGCGGTTGTTACAACGTTAATAACCATTTTACAACCTTCAAAAAACGAAGTGTGCTACTTGGGTTTAACACTTTTGCAGTTAAAAAACGAATCACCCCATGTACCTCACAGTTGGCGGCACTCTCAATGGATGGACGTGTTTTGAAGCTGATTGTACGATATGATAAGTGCATTAAATTTAATAGCAATTGTGTAAAAAAGTATTTAAGGTCTATGCTTTCATAAAAAATACAATTGTAAGGATATTTCTGTCTGTTTTTTATTTATATCAAAACCGTATTTACTTTAAAAATACGCCTCGTATTATGAGTTTAATCCATTAAAACAATTGTGGCTACGTTACATCCATGAATACTTAAGATAGAATAGATTTTTTTTTTTGCCATGGCCATGATAGAAGTGATTTTTGTTGAGTTTTTCTGAAGAATTTGAAGTGAAGTATAGAGTAAAAACAGATTTGTGTGTTTTCCTCCGGTGGGCTCATGCAGGGGTGAGATTTAGTAGGGTCAATCACCCTCACCCCAGAGAAAAAAACTAAATAATAAAAAAACATATATATTTACAAGTAGAAAGCGTTCGCAGCCGAGAATAAATTTATTTAAAATATTTTTCTCATCTATTATTACAACGATAGCGTTAACTTTATGCACTTAGTTGCTATTACAACAGCCAGCAGCAACAAATTTTCATTCACCATTCTTCAGATGACGGGTCATATCATAAAAGTATCTTCCAGAATAGACTGGTTCTCACTATTGTCATTTTAAAAACGTCCAGATCTGTACATTTCCAAACATTACGAGCAAAAATACGTACAGGTAAAATAAAACACAGTTGGCTGAAACAGCATTAAAATTCTCTGATCTTTATTTTTTTGGTATGTATTTTGTTAGGTAGAGAGTGTTCTTTGATAGCCAAATGAGCTAAGGAAGTAAAATGGCGACAATTCAGGAGAAAGCGGCAACAGTATGCCGAAGCAAAATCGCCGATAACCTTCAAAAGAAATTCCTGCCAGATATACCATGGAGACCCACTAAATGACAAACGTGTATCTTAGTGGTCAAAAACTTTCTTAAGCGAGAACGGTGATTTTATTTTGAGTAATCACAACAAACGTCATTTTTTTCCATTTTCTAAATTGACTAGCAATTGGTACCCTCTACTTCTGACAGTTAATTGCAGGAAAATCCTTCATAGTATGCAAACTGACTTTCATTAACCCATTAATGCCTAGCGTCCCTTTTTAGGGACGGTCCAAAAAAGGGTCTGAATTTCCCCAAAATGAACATTTCAACCAAATAATAGTGTTCAATTAGTACCTTGGTATTTTTTCAATTCGTTATTAAGAGCAAGAATCAGAGAGTGTCACGCCTGTTATTCATGACCTCTCAGATTTTCTCCCAAAAATTACCAAAAGTTTATTATCTTATTAAAAGAGCAAATCCAGAATGTTTTGCTCTAAAGTTGAGTTGTTAAGTTTTTATGGACCCCTAAAGATGAAGGTGCTGCATCAAAAATTAAGCGGATTTTGAAGACATGGAAGGTGCCGTGAGCCAAAAGTCTTACCAGGAACTGTTTAACTCCAATTTTCTTTTTATATATGTAATATAGAAGGTTGAAACTTTACAAAATGAATGTTAAATTTGTGGTAAGTTGTTGTCGTAAGGTCAGTGAAGGCCCTCAAAACAAGGCATTTTTGACGTTTTTTTGGGTTTTTGAGGTCCAAAAACAGCTTGTACATTTCAGTTGGCACGGCAAAAGTAGTGTAGTTTTAAAGACCAGTGTAAGTACTTTAAAATAATGTATAAATAACCGAGAAAAGTTCAACGTGCTTTTAGTTGCGTAAGGCCGAAGTATGAAAAATGTCATATTTTACCGATATTCAAACGGTCATAACTTCCTCTGCCAACAACATATTGAAATTTTTTTTTTGCCAGTGTCATACTCTATTCTTTGTCTTAACAGAACAGTTGAGTCCTTTGAGGCGAAATGTGAAAAAATATTTTACAAAAAATTTATTTTTTCCTATACATTTTTTGTAAAAAATTTTTTTACATTTCGCCTCAAAGGACTCAACTGTTCTGTTAAGACAAAGAATAGAGTGTGACATTGGCAAAAAAAAATATTTCAATATGTTGTTGGCAGAAGAAGTTATGACAGTTGGAATATCGGTAAAATATGACATTTATCATGTTTCGGCCTTACGCAACTAAAAGCACGTTGAACTTTCCTCGGTTATTTATACATTATTTTAAAGTGCTTACACTGGTCTTTCAAACGACACTACTTTTGCCGTGCCGACTGAAATGTACAAGCTGTTTTTGGACCTCAAAAACGCTAAAAAACGTCAAAAATGCCTTGTTTTGAGGGCCTTCACTGACCTTACGGCAACAACTTACCACAAATTTAACATTCATTTTGTAACGTTTCAACATTCTATATTCCATATACAAAAAGAAAATTGGAGTTAAACAGTTCCTGGTAAGAGTTTTGGCTCACGGCAACTTCCATGTCTTGAAAATCCGCTTAATTTTTGATGCCGCACCTTCATCTTTAGGGGTCCATAAAAACTAAACAACTCAACTTTAGAGCAAAACATTCTGGATTTGGTCTTTCAATAAGATAATAAACATTTGGTAATTTTTGGGAGAAAATCTGAGAGGTCATGAATCACCTCATAATGCTAGGCGTGACAGTTTCTCAGATTCTTGCTCTTAACAGATTGCAGCACATAACCAATGTAAAGTGTGTTCTGTAGCAGTTTTAATATGATCTTTATCAAAAATTACATCGTTTACAATGTCAAGAAAAAAACCTAAATTTTCTAAGTTATTCCCAGTTACCTGTTTATATTATGTGCTGATTTTATTTCTTCTTATAAAATGTCTTTTTAAATATTATATCGTAGGCAGAAAAAAATGTTAGTAAAAAAAGTATGTACCATCTGGGGTCTATCGTAACTTTTAAGGGACGATTTTTCTTTCCTTAATAAAAAAATTATTTTTTACATAATATTTTTTTTTATTTTTCCTGTTCATTAAACACTGTTTGTAACCAGTATACAAAATATCTTTAAAAAAAATATCAGGCATTAGTGGGTTAAACCTCTTAGTTATTTTCTTGGTCAGCTAGGCTGGCAATTTGGGGTGCACTGCTTCACCTTTCCAACTGTATCCTAATTCGGTGTAAAGTTCCACAGTACATGCATGCCAGGAAGACCCGTTTATAGGGTGGGCATCCATTCATACTAACAAAGGACACATTCAAGAGAGAGAGAATATGTACATTCATGCCCGAGCCGTTTATTCCAGATCAGAACCTTCCCATCCGTTCCGAAGTCGAATTTCTTTAATCACTAAACAAGGTGACCGGCTCCCCTCTTAGTATTTTTGGTATTAAAGTTTACGATGGTAAGGACCCTTTCCAGTCACTCTGTATAACTCAAGCTTCTGAAATTTTGAATCATACTAAAAAATGAGTACAGTCAAATAGTTTTAACAGTATTATCAGTTTATGCCTTGTATGAAAATCTTACTTTTGACAATTCCACGGCAACAACGTATCATTTTTTCTCGAAAAACCCAATTTAGGCATCAAATATGATATATCTTTGTATTTTATTAATTTTTTGAAGAACATAGAGTGAACTTTTATGTAGTGCAATTAAATGTTGAACGTTTCAGGGAAAACTATTTAAATATTAAGTTTTGTTTCAAGTACATGTTTGTTACTGATACAGAAAATATCATGCTCATATTTTGTTCCAAGATCTTTAAAATGTAATTTTATTTTATTTAAATAGAATCTATATTCGTCATATAATTCTCACAGCCGATATCAGAATATATCATATTTGAAGTCTTTGTTGGGTGCAAAGAAAATTACAACGTTAAGAAGGCACAAATGAGCAGGGGTCTGTGCATCCGTAAGCTCACATTTTTTTTTGCATTGAAAAAGGCGTTCCTTGTAACACCGAAACACGTGTCTGCAGTATCCCTGCTCATTTGTGCCTTCTTAACGTTGTAATTTTCTTTGCATCTTTAGCACAAAGGTATTTGTAAACTTTCTTTGTTGGGTGTTTTATGTAACTATTGAAGTTTTAATTAAAATGGAAGTCCCTTTTTGAAGACATCTGAATAGTGAATAGTTAGATAAGTTCTTAAAGTAAAGCAAAAAAAAAAAGCAAAAGAATGAAAGAGCATTTGCAAAATTGCAAAAATGAGTTTTGAAATCTAAGAAAGTTTAAAAATAAGCCGAGTTTTGGAGGTTTCTCATTATTCCAAGAATCAAGACATTGCTTTTATTTCGAATAAAGTGTTACTAAAACCTAGAAAACACACACCTAGTACTTTAACATTTTAGTTTTAGAAATCCGCTTTTCTTTAATTTTCAAATTCTAATAAAAAATTACCAGCACTAAGATATAGAAAAATCTACAGAGTCTTTTATGTTCAAAAGAGACACAAATATTCACATGGTAAACAACTACAACTCGTTCTCAAAGATAGAATCATGCAAGTCTATTTTTAGTTTAAAGATCCTGAATGAATGTTCTGAAATGCGCTCGACTGAACACGTTCATGACAACTCAAGCATAATGATTGGGTGTAAAATCTCACTGCAGTTAGTAAAGTCACTAGGATGAGATCCCATAAAACTTGAGAAGACATTGAAACTGAAGAAACAGAAATTGAATGCGGAATCTGGATTTTCAATACAAATAAACCTAACCCTTGACATTTCTGAGTAATCGGCTGCAAAATGATGTTCCCCTATGAGGATTTGTAATTATTTTTAAACAAAGGGAAAAAACAATCTAATTTACTCTCAGAATTTATTTTAAAGGTTTGTTATTTACTTATATCGCATACAAGTCGAATATATGAGTCTTTAGTTTTATATAGTTTACAACACATTCAATTAATTCTTTTAAAAATCAAAACGTTAATAAAATTATCAAAAAAAAAAAAAATAATAATAATAATAATAAAAGCAAATAATAAAAAAACAGAAATATTTTGAATCCAAATTCGTAATATGGTTTACTGCGTCATTTCTCGATCTCGGGTTCATTACTGTTATGAGGGGACGGCGAGGGTGTAGACCAGTGGTTCCCAACCTTTTTTGACTTATCGTCCCCTGGTGGAGATTAAGCCACACTTCTTCCCTTAAAAACGCAAAACAGGTGGCATTGCCCCTGGTGAACATCAATATTTCTAAACGCCAAATTTTAGTTTCAAGTTTTAAAAAGTGCATGATAAAGCAATAATAGCTTTAAAACTAAATTTTTTTTTCTTCACTTACGCAGTCAAAAAAAAAAAAAAAAAAAAAAAAAAAAAAAAAAAAAAAAAAACATTATTTGAAGCGTTTTAATTAGCTAAAATCATTTACATACTTTGCAAAATTAAGAATACTACATTTTTCAGTAATCTGCTTTTTTTAAAAATTGAAATCTAGAAAAAATTGAAAGTGTTGACTATTAAGATTTGTTTATTTTTGCCTTTTTAATGACTGCCTTGTGCTTGATGGAACTCAGTTAAAGCTTTGATGCTAGGCTTTATATTTCAAGATTTAATCGAAAGCTTCCTTCAAAGCAAAATGAGCGTTTTCCAACATAAGTACTCTCGGTAAAAATGCAAGGTAAAAATTAAAATAATAGTGGTAAAATTTAAAATGATTTTTTGTGTCCAGTGCTTAAAGCACTATAGACGTACAATCCTTCTTCATAAAAAAGCTTATTTATTTTTCAAAAGGGCAAGAAAGATTTTATCATAGATAAAACTGAAGTTAATGATTATTTCTCTTTTGAATGGGGGGGGGGGGGGGTGGAAGGAGGGGGACTAATGCAGTGCAGAATAATGCGACAGTTGAGCATTGTTTGAAAATAATATTGTGATGACGACTGTTTAGTTGAATTAATTTATTGCAATAGCACTTAAACTCTATTTTATTCCATTTTTAGCTTAATTTTCATAAAAGTAAAAGAAAGACAAAAAAAAAAAAAAAAAAAGCATGAACGTGGCCTAGATCACCCTTTCAAATATCGTTCAAACGAAAACGAAGTCAAACATGAATTTAAAATGATTAAATACTGATCGAAAAATTAGAATTTGGAAAGTAGGGTTTTAAGATGAGAAAAATGTGCGTCTGTCAGTTCGTGGTCTGCCTGTTTCTTCAGCCTAAAACTATTTGAGTGAACTTTCCGATGCGAACTTTTTCGTTCGAAAAAAAAAGTTAAACAGGAACTATCATTGTTTATTTTCTAGTTCTTAAAGGCACTAATATTACGTGCTAAAAAAATGCAAAACCTTTTTTTAAGTCTCGTTTAAAATCATAGTTATCTGCAGAAATCAGCTGAAAATGACTGTACGTTTTTTCAGGCACTTCTTTGCGTACCACTACCGCTGAAAAACTCCAGTCTATTGTGTAGATGTAATTCAGAAAAAAATAGCTAAGGTACTTAATCAGGAGCTGCGTGTAAGTCTGAATAACCGCAAAAAAAGACGCGTTTAAAAAATGTATATTTTTGATCTTTTGGTGATGAATTATTTTAATCGCAGCATTCTTTCCTTAAGGGATTAGAAAAGGCCAATGATACAATAAGCCAACAAATTATTTTTCAGTTTAAAAAATAGTTTTACTGCTTTAAAATTGATAATGGTTATCTCCTCGATTTCTCTCCCCCCTCCTCTCCCTACACAAAAAAAAAAAAAACTGCTTGCTCAATATAATCGAAATTCAATATGCATTTGACATTTAACCCCCTGAAGTCTCTCGCACCTACTGTTTACACGATTTATCGGTAAATTAAATATGCAGTAATTTTTTTTGAAATCTTTATCGATGAATTAATTTTTATTTTTAAGATTGTGGGTTTTAGATAAACAACAATTTATTTTTTTTATGCATGTGAAAATTCTCTATTTGTACACATCCTTTAAAGTAGATTTTTTTGACATTGTAAAATTAATTGGCTCAAATACATATAAGCTTTCTGATTGATTTCCATAAAATGTCTGTAAGAAAAAGAAATGCCGAGTGGATGTTTTTCTTCCAGCAAGAAAAACATTGTAAGAAAACGTCTCATCTACTTGAAGAAAGTAATCTTTGCAAATACAGTTTTCTCTTTAGAAATGAATGGAGTACTTTTTTATATCTGTAGTCCAACTATACCATTGCATTTGTTTACTTCATTTAGAAAATAAATGATCCAGGAAACTATACTTTTAGTGAAATGGATTTTTTTCTGAAAACTCTCAGTATCAAACGCTTTTTAAAGATAATTCATTTGCATTAGATTTATAAGTTTCAGTTTTGAGGAAATCAGAAAAAACGTAGCTTTGGAGTTCGGACAATTTTCGACACTTATCAGAGGAAAACTTCTTTATTGAATTTCAAATCAATGCTCATGTTTCCTTCCAGTTCAAGCATCATTTCAGTTTTCAGTTCAGCGAAAAGTCAGTTCACAGGAAAAAAAGTTTTTTTTTTCTTGTGTGAAACTGACGATACGCGTTAATGTTAGAACACGAAATGCGACCCTTTGAAGCTGATTCAATTTTTCACTGAAGATTCATTTTTACCAGCTCTGACGTAAATAACTTGTGTTCAGAATAACTATGAATGTGGTTGTTGAGATATGGGATGAATGAGCCAGAAAATTACATCATGAACGTGTACCTGTGTTATCACAACGGTTTAGGGGAAAACTAAATTGTAAAAATTGTTACACATTTTTAAAGGATGGACTGTTTATAAACATGAAAAATAAAATAGAGAAAGAGTGAGAGAGGAAATGCAGCAAACTTCCGATTATCCGTGGTTGGATTATCCGCTGGTCTTTTACACTTTTTTTTACAAGAAAGATTTGTAACGTAGTCAAGCGTGTTTCCATTTTGAAATCGGCCACGAAGCTGCTCTCATGCATTTCGACAGACTTTTTAAATCTTTAGAGGAACAGGATACTACATTACGTTATGAAACGATATTATTGAAAAAACTTTAATCAGGAATTAAGAACAACTATTTTAAAATAAAAAATTAAAACAACAAACCGACGTTTTTTATAAAACTTAAGGTATGTGCTAATATTTTGGTTACTATAATTATTACTACTGTTATCATTTTTAACTGTATGAGTGTTGCTGTTCGCTTATAGCTTTTACACATATTTTTTTCATTCAATGTTACTGTTTATAGCTATACATTAATTGTTTGTGTGTGCGTTATTGATTTTTTTTGCTGTTGCATACACTAGTATTATTTTTTAAAATCAAGTTTGCCATTTCTGTGTAAAGTTCGCCTATTCACGGTAACCGTGCCACCCCATTCCGCTGATAGTTAAGAGTTTACTGCACACGAAAATAATTATATAAGTAAAAAATATGTAAAAAATAACGAAATAGTTTTTATTTTCTTAATATTATTTCAAAAGTTCCCGTCCACCGCCTCTTTGAGTACAGTCGAACCTGTTTATCTCGTACCTGCCTATCTCGAAAACCTCTCTATGTCGGAATTTTTCAATTTCCCTGCTTTTACACCATAAATTTAATGTTTTTTTCTCATGTTTATATCGAATGATTTTTCTTGAAAACCTCTATATCTCGAATTTCAACGACTCTCATTTTTGAATTTCAACTCCAGCTGCCTTTATCAATGGTATAGCTTGGAGAAAAAAATTATCTTTTGCACAATCATTCAAAGACTATTATTAGTACTTAAAGGTATGCATTAACTTGCTATAGATATAGTCATCACAATTAGTAAAACGTGGACTCGCAACATTTCGTGCAGTAAAATATTCAACAATATCAATGTAAAACAATCTATTAAGTAATTGACTTTGTTCCAATTGCCTATTTTTTTAAATTTTATCACAACCTCTGTATGTCGAAACCTCCGTATCTCGAATTTTTTCCTGTGTCCCGTGAAATTCGAGATAGACAGGTTTGACTGTACATGATTATTTGTTACAATCTTATAAGCATCAGATATTTCTTTTATTGGTTAATCAATGATATGCATCACAAAAAACAAAAGCTATTTTTCAGAACATCATACATAAAGTTCGGCATAATTATTTTTTGCGTTATTACCAGTACTTTAAGCAATTACTTAACACGAATTGTATGTTTTTTTATCTAAAAGAGAAGGAGAGTAATTGAAAGAAGAGTTTTTAAATGGTTATTGCTTTCCCCAAGTTTAAAAAAAAATGTGAATAAAAATTTAACGTAAAATGAGTAAGTAAACTAAAATTATAAGTCTACAAATGAAATTGATAAAGGCTATATAAATTACTTTACGATGTGTGACGTTTTTTCTTTGTAATATTTTCGAAGAACTTTTTGCTTTTTTCTGCTCTAGGGAAAACTCAAACTATTTATTTATTTTTTCATACATTTCAAATATTATTGCTATTTATGAAATAAAAATTTGTTAAAGCCAGAAAATTTCATTCTGTCTTAGAGTATTAAAAAATTAATAACAATAATTAAAAGAAGTTCTGAATGTTAAAAAAAAAGTTTCTGCTCACCAGGAGTTAGCAACAGTTTTAATAATAATAATTACACTTTTATACTTTAACTTCGAAGTTTAAATTAAGGTTCATTTTTTAAGCATGTGTTTTTTTATCATATACTCACGTCTCAGTATATTAAAACA
>JAXGGA010017116.1:0-25106 GCA_038373865.1 Uloborus plumipes | reverse complement strand
TTTTCTCCTTTTATTCTGTGATTTTTGATGCGATATTTTCATTTTATAATTCGAAATGCAAATCTATTGGGTGCCCTTATATTGCTATTATATTTACATATCCATTCACATTTTTTTAAATACGACCTGTCATAGGTTTTTACAATGTAGGGGAGACCGGGGCAGGTTTTCGGGCTGGCACATTTTCGATTTGACTTTCACTCGTTAGCGAGCCTAAAGAGCGAAGCACCGACCTGACTATTTGAAAGGCAGCACCACTAGACGACAATTACGAGAGTTTCAGTTGGATGGCTGTTCAAATCGCTGCGTAACGTCAGTTTCACTTGTTTTTATACAGGTAAGTTAATTTTGATGAGCTCATTTAAACTAAAAACAAACATCTACCTCTTAAGTTGAGTTTTTATCTGTTGTAATATTTAGAAAGAGCATATTTAGGAGCTACCAGTGACGGTTAGTGTTTTTAACAGTCTTACATGCATCAAAATTATTAAGTAGCCAAGTTGGTAATGAGTTTTTTTTAAATGTACATTTACTGCAAATCAATGAATAACCCCCTTGAAAATATTTTGTTTGATTTCCTAAAATAAATTAATATAAGTGCATGCGAAAGCTTACCCCTCTCTATTAATAAGGTATACCCCTGTCTATTAATAAGGTAAGGTTGCCCCGTGACCGGGGCAAGGAAAACTTACCCCAGTCACGGGGACATTTTCGCACGTGACATAACGACACTTATAACTATTTTTCTGTAAAACAAAGCTTAATTAATTGATGTAAGTAATTCCGCGCTGTAGCCAAGGTTTTTCTGAATGGTGTAGTACAGTTTTTTCAAACTTAGGTAAATAAATAAAAAATACAAAAAATAATTTTAAAAAAAGCCCGAAAACTTGCCCCGGTATCCCCTACTGAATAAATTTTGGTTAGTTAAAAAATATTTGAACTGCACGCTTCAGCTACCATTTGTTAATTTTTTCTATCAGCCATAGGACATTCGAAAAGAAAAATAATCGGTCATCGGCTTGTTTGAACTGTTGGCCAACAATCGGCCTTTGCCTATCTATCAAAAAATGCCGTCAGTCGAGCCCTAATATCAAGTCTGCACATGCAGTTTTTAAAAATATGAGTTGTCACAGGTTTCATTCTGGAATGTACTAAACACCTTTTTGTTCCTTAAAAAATGTTTGAAACGCACATTTCATCTATCATTTGTTAAGGTTTTCCATCAGCCATTCAAAACAAATAAATAAAGAAAGAAAGAAAGAAAAAATAACCATCCTTCTGCCGTCTTTAAACAATCAGCATTAGTTCATCAGCCAGAAATGCCATCGGTCGAACGCTAATAAAAAGTACGCACAGGATTTTTTTTTTCTTTAATATGACTTGTCATAAGTTTCTACAATGTACTACATTTTTGTTGCTTAAAAAAAGTTTGAAATGCACATTTCAGCTTTCATTTTTTTTTTTTTTTTGAATTTTTAATGCATTGCATTTCGAAAAACAAAACTAAACATTCAACTACAATATTTTAAATTTCCTATTGCCTTCATCCTTTTTTTCAGCGATGCTAAATTATTATCTAAAATACAAAACAATAAAATCCGCGTTTGACTTTCGAAGTATCACTTCAGATTTTCAATGATTGAATTACGCTTGGGGAAGCAAGAAAAATATCTCTGCATATGATCGTTTGATCTATAGAATATGCCAGAAAACAATATAGAAGACCGAAAAGCCTATTGTAGTTAATGTTAAAGGCAGAGAAGAATAAAGATAAATAATGTGTCATCTTAGAGCTCATTATTTCATTTAGTAAGAATAAAATGTGAAAAATGGCGTCGACCCTAAGACCCTTGCTGTCATAATAAATCTTGTTTAGAACTGCTGCATTAAGAGCCAATAAATGTTTGAGTGCATTTATTGGAAAAAATACTTTTATGTAATTCGCATTTAAAGCTTTTCCCACTAAGCCTCATATTATTCCATATTGAGTCAAATGATGAAAATATGTTTTGACGATTTTATTCTTATTAAAATTCAAAGTTGTTGACATAGATTTTATTCAATGATGTTAAATTGAAAACAAAATATAGTGTAGTATAAGTGCCTTTAGAACTGATTTTAAACGTTTTAGACAGCGGTACATATTCTTCATATGCAGCTATTTGTAAGGAATGAAATACAAAAAGGTTTGCCTATTATTAATAAAGGTAACAAATATGGGGCAAGTTTATACACCAATTTCAATTGCATTAACTCCGTAAATTATACAACAATAAGAATTGATTAATTTTGCGCAGTAATGACCTTATTTCGGAAGTAGTTCCGGACCTTATTTGCCTTAGTCATTTTCCAAATGGATGAAAAATTTTAATGAAAGCGTAGTAAGAATGTGAACATTGACGATTTAAATAGTTAGCAAAAGATAGTTTGATTTTTGTAAATCTAAGAGTACGCATAACAGTTAGCGTGATATTTTGAGGCACGCGTAAAAAAAGTCGCTATACCCCTACTGGAGTAATCTTGTTAAGAAACAACGATTAAAAGGTCTGTTTGAATTATATTTAGATTTTTAGCACAGTCCTATGAAGCAATCTCAGCTATTCTAATTACACCTACAAATGCGGATAAGAAAGTTATTAAAAACCCTTTAAATGAATCGAATTATCAGAGCTTATTTCGTCGCATTAGTTGAGTCCTATTTGTCCCTACATTTCTGCCATTTATCGCTTAATGTAAGTATCAGTTATCGCGAACTATATCGTAAAAACAACCAGTTATCACGAAAATTATCAGTTATAGAAAAAAAGTACAAATTAAAAAAAAAAAAAGTCTCGCTAGTTTTTTTTTTTCGTCGTCATATTTGCAAAAATTCAAAATTTTAGAATGCATTAATAAGAGGTAAATAATTTTGATACTCATACGTAATATAAGGGTAGATATATACTGAGAAATATCAGAAGCGAAACCGATTAAAAGTAAAGCACCGCAAAAGCTTTACATAAACTTGGTGACATCAGCAATATCTGTACCTCAGAACCAGATTAACCCATTTATGCCCAAGTTTTTATAACATTTTTTTTTTTTTCAATTTTTAACTCTTACTTGGAACGGTTTACATACATTTTTGGCTTAAAATAGCTCGCCGTTGCCATATTTTTAAAGCTATTTAAAGTCCTGTTTATGGGGTATTTTGCAAATGTGCGAGCAAAATACGACCTTACTTGACTTTATACCTTTGCAAAGTAACATTACAGAAGACATCTACGATCAATTTTAAGCAGATCATTTTAAAATAGTTTAATTTTATGAAAAATAAGTTCGCAAAAAAAATACTTTCTGTGGCTGCCCATGCTGGATCGTTGCTTGACTGATTTGTGTGAAAATAGCTATTAATAAAAAACTCTGATGTCCAAGTAGTGGCTCTAACTGGAAGAAGAACTATTTAAATTGTGAAAAACAGCTTTAGTAAAATGTAAATTTAGTAACCCATTACATGGTTTTTGTATGCAGTAACTAACAAGAGTCCCGTTTTTAGGCTACTGGACATAAATGGGTTAACGTAAGTCCAGTTTCGTGACGTTTCAGGTGAAGGCAAAAACGATTGTCTACAAACGATTGCATATAAAAAATGGGACTCGCGCTCTTATCATGTTGCCAAATATTGGAAAGGAATTTCCTTTATTGAATAACCTTCTCATGTGTCGACATGGAATAAGATTCTACATACAATGCAGTAATAAAATGAAAATCGTCATTTTTGAGTTGACGTCGTTCTAGTTCTGAGGTAGAGATATTATATGAGTAAAAAAATGCATTTTAAAAAATTCTGTAAAAATGCTCTTGTATTCTTCTTTAGTTCTAAAAAAAGAAAACTGACCCAAATTGCTACTATTTTAGCCTAAAATGTTTTACAAAACTAATGCTGGAAGACAAAGCATTAAGTAAATAATTAAATCTAAAATCTAACAAAAACATAGTTGCTATATTATAAAATAACAACTGAATTTTAGTAATTAAATAAAGTTCACTTGGTAAAAATATGTCCTATCTGTTTCACATTCGTTTTAGTCTTCCTAAATCCCGGGGGCGAAGGATAAACAAATGTCCTCTCAAACGACAGAAATGAGCAATGCTGTTAAATTTATTCATTATTGTTTATTCTGGGAAAAATTTCACTGCAGTGTAGTTTTATTTTGACCACAGTATCACTGAAAGTGTACGATTTCTAAAGTTTCCGAAGTGAAGTTAATGAAATCCATGATAAGCTAGGAAATTTCATTCCAATACTTTTCTGCCTCACCTCTACCTAGGTCCGTCATTTTAAATTTTTTCAGGCGAGGGAGTTGACTAAAGATATACTTATTGCAAATTTTATAGGAAAAGCAGCAAATAACCACACCCACTAATATGTAAAAGAACTAATTTTCCAAAGTCGGGGGAGTGGGACAACATTTGAACATCTTTAGCACCTAAATGAAGTAGGGGAGAGAGGGGCACATGAGAACAAACGATATTTTACCTAGTCAACATAAAGAGAAAAGTCTGAAAAAAAAATTATGTAGATGGTAACACAAGTACTAAATACTGCCTGAAATTTCAAAGATATAAACCATTTTGTTTTTTTACTTATTATACGATCTTATGTTTTGGAAGGTGCCAATATACTTTTATGTTCCAGTTCACGGAGTAAAAACACATCCAAAACTTTTTTTTTTTGTGATTTGAACTTTATTTGTCTTAAAGTGGCATAATTAAGGGAAGTTTTCATGCACTATTTTTTTTTCATTGAAAAAAATATAGCTTTTTTTATAAAATTAGGCATAAGTTGAGGTAAGGAGCACATGTGAACACATTATGTAGGGGCAGGTGTGAACAGTTCCTCTGTGCCCCATAATGGTATTTAGTTATTTCACTTTCAGAAATTGTTAATTTTTTTATATATTTAATAGTATAATTAAGAAATATTGAATAATTAAAAGTTTCCATACTCAATATTTAATTAAAATCTAGAAGAGTTGCAAAGAAAAGAAAGTTAAACTTGCTAAACTGTTGAAACAGGAACAGTTAAAAGTTGTAGCAAGGGACGCTGAGTCCGACATTAGTTCTGAAGACCGCAACAATCAAGAAAGAATTATGCTGATGTCAACCTTGCACCAGAAAATTTAGCTGTGAATGACTTTGTCTTGGTAGAGTTTACTACCAAAAAGACAAAAATTCACTATTAATGAAACTTTTATGTTTCCAAAAGCAGATGATACATCGATGGTAAACACTGATGATATTCTGCTAAAATTACCACCACCTACAATTTTAGGTGGCATATGTCGAGCTGCATCTTTTGTTTCTTTTTTTGTAAAACTTGAAGACCACAATGTTTGTTGAACTGAGTCAATCACGTTGAATCAATACCTTGATATATTCATTGTAAGTGTTTGTTCATGTGTAATAAGCAGTATACTTAAAAATATGCTTAGGCATATTTTATTTCCATTTAGGTATCCGTGTTTACTTGTGCCCAGGTGTGTTTACAACTGCCCCCTACTCGAGCAGATGTGAACAAAATTTAACATATTTTAGACTTATTTTTTTTGGATGGAATTTGCTGTTGAAGAAGTTAGTTAACTGCACGAACATATTAGCAAATATTTTATTTATCATGTACAGCACTTGTATCTTTTATATCTCTAAATTAATAATGAAAAAATACAAAAATTTCTTTTTTGTTCACATGTGCCCCCCTCTCCCCTACCTACCTGAACCGTGGTAATGCTAAAGTTATTACTTGTTTTTACTTTATTACAGTAAAAAGTCTAGTTCTTTTATGATCGTTCACATTTCGTCCTTCTACTCTAAAACGGCATAAGTCCGTGACTTATACCCTTTCTGCATTGAACGAAAATTGTGGTCCCTAAATAAAGTGCTTTGTTGTACAAGGATTCACATCCCTTCTGCACTAGTCGATTCCTCAACGAAAAAAAGGTAAAACTACTGTATTTCAATTGTGGAAAAAAAGCGTCTTTCGCCCTTTCTGACATAATAGATTCATTTACATGTCTGGCCTCGGATCATACAGAACGAATACAGCATACCGTTCATTTAAAGGTATTAAATCCTATGCTCCTTCATAAGCGCTCAAAGAGCGGAAGAGATTGAAAAATTCAATCCAAAATCATGTTGCATCCGCAGTTAAGAAGAACTTTTTGTCAGAAGCGAGAGCAGTACCTTTCACGTGTTTTGAGGAACTTATTTTTATAGTAAACGGGATTTTGACGTGAGTATTTTAATTGAGCTCTGGTATTTCTTTGAGGAAAAATAAAAAATTTTTATGTTTAACTGAAATGGCGTTGTTTTTAAAAACTCTTGTATCAGAGGTTTAATTAAGTGCGTGATTTCTTTTAAATATTTTTATCTAGTCATGGGATTTTCTTTTTTTTAAACCAAAATGTAATGCGTATTTAAATATATTTTGTCTCATCATTTTTTTACTGCTTAAAGCATATTTCAATTAAATGCTTTTTTGGGGGAAGGGACATTTTTTTTTATTAGGTTCTGCTTGTAATGCAAATTTTAATTGACGTCTTTATTTTTATCAGTTCGGATGATTTTAGAAGATTTTTTATGAAAGAATATATTCTATACGTCATCTTTAATGTTCTTGCAAGCGACGTTTTTAAACTCTTAGCACTGGCATCGCCGTTCAGGTGCTACTAGTCACGATAGAAGCTTGCCTACAGAACTCTAAATCAACAAAAAACATGAAACACAACTGAAATTGTATTAAAATTTGTTCCCCAGTGTTACACTCTTTAATTTTTAGTTGAGATAAAAATATTTACTCAATTTTAATGATGAGTAAAAAGCTCCGTTTAAAGAAAAATCTCCTCACTTGAAGAAGCTGAAAAAGCAGTTCATTCACTCCTTCTGCAGTGGGTGTATAAATCAATCATTCTTAAAGCCTAAATTGGATAGAGCTTAAATGTTGCAGCTTGAAAGCTTTGTTATTATTTAGCGTGACAGAAGAATCACCAAGATCCCATTTGTCACATTTTTGCTTCTAGTGTTTCTGGTAAAATAATGATGCTAGGAATATGACCTCCTCTGCTGATTCTTTATTTATCTAAACATCGTATGAATTAAGTATTTTATAGTCTGCATCTCTCTGTTTGGAATGAATGCTCCCATTCCATCAGATTACTTTCAAACAACTGGTGCTTTCTCAAAAATATGAAAATTGCAGTTATTTATGGACTAAAACTCTTTAGCAAAGCAGAGAAACATGTCACTTGACTTATAAAAGAGGATTATATGGAATAAACTTAGGTGCATTTATCTTGCTCTTTCAAGTCAAATAATTGCATGTTATTTCATTTGAAAAACTAGTAATACCAGCTCGGTGCTGTACACTGAAAAAAAATAGGTTGTTGTTTTTGCAGTATAAGACTGGCAGCAGAGGTTCCAGTTTAAAACTGTAAAAGCACAGTGGTAAAATGTAAAACTATTGATTTTACAATTTTTACTGTAAAACTAACAATTTTGCAGTTTATTAATATAAAATTAGCAATATTACCATAAACTTAGATGTATTGTTCAGTAAAAACAACAGTATAATACTGGCAGCAGAAGTTCCACTTTAAAACTCTAAAATGCGCTATAATAAGCTGTGAAACTAGCAATTTTAGTTTATTACTGTAAACTAGCAATTTTAGTCTTCTACTGTACAATTAGCAATTCTACAGTGTAGTACAGAAAAATTACTGCGTTTGGCTACTTTCCCATTTGCAGACCTTGTGCATTCCCCTAGACCGGCACCTATTCTTTCATGTGGCACCACTATCGGCGGAATGCCATTGCCACGAGAACTTTGACGCCCAGTTTGCCCACTAGATGCAGGAACCTACGCTCTATTCGATGCAAAACTGCACAAGGAATTTTATTTTTCCAAGATATACTCCATGCCAAACGATTACTTGAATGGTCTTTTACATGCCGCATAACCATACATGGACGCTGTCGATATTCGGTATTTTAAAAATCCATCGACTGGCGCCGGTTTGATCCACTCCTTTGGGCGTGAGAGGCCAGCGTCAGGCATTTGCAGCTATATGGCAACTCGAGTATTTGTCACGGTGCGTGGTCGAAGTTAGATGGTATTTATTTGGTGATGCCATAAACTAGTTTTATCTGTTAAAAACCGAAGTTCTGATTTTTAAAATAAATTTAAGATGAAAAAAAAACCTTCTACTTAGTCGTCCGGTTTGATCCACTCCTTTGGGCGTGAGAGGCCAGCGTCTTTACCACCAGGCATTTGCAGCTATATGGCAACTCGAGTATTTGTGTCGAAGTTAGATGGTATTTATTTGGTGATGCCATAAACTAGTTTTATCTGTTGAAAACCGAAGTTCTGATTTTTAAAATAAATTTAAGATGAAAAAAAAAAACCTTCTACTTAGTCGTTTCCTCCGAGAAGGTCATGTTATCATTCGGGGAGGGGGGGGGAGTGGAGGAGCATCGTATTTAGTTATTTCCAAAGACTTATTTTTCCTTCAACCTTAAAGTAAATAACAATTATTATTTATGATATTTCATAATCAAGTCTTCGTCCCCTGACTGTTGATTACACATCAAAAAGAAAATCAACCAGCTCAAGTTATAATCGTGCTTCCAACGTAAAGGAAACAACTGCTTTGCTACATTATTCTTTTAACATCAAATCGCATCATTGAAAAAAGTTATTGAGATGAATTAATAACCAAGCATTAGAGTTTCATCATGCATAACTTACTAAATCAAATTCTTTCGTTTCAAGAGTTTGTTTATCATTTATTTTCCTTCCAACGCCGAAAATATTAAAACAAATTATTAATTTAGTTGAGTAGTGAATAAAACACAAGCCATATTAGAAAACACAATAGAATCTTAATAACCATTATTGGTTAAATATCATATCTTTATTTAAATAACTTATGAATAGCGATAGAAGAAATGTACACCAGTTAGAGTTAAGTTTCCTTTTGGTTTTGCAATCATTTTCTTTGGTTGGTTATTTACAATATTTTACACATTTTTGGTAATGAAAGCATGCAGATTTTCCGCAATGTATTAAAAAAAATAGCTTGGGCTTTAATTTGGAAAAAAAAAAAGTCGCTGTGAAATATTGCAGAGGTGCCAATTGAAATTTTAAAATGTTTTAGCCACTCAATGAAAAATTAGAAAAAAAAAACTATTCTTGAAGTTAAAGGAAAAATTAAAGAAACCTGTTTTCATCAAGAAAAATGACTTTATAATACAAATATAATTCATGATCCAAAAATCAGTATTTTTCTTTAATGACATATCATGATCATCATATTCACAAATAATTTACTTCGATGCTAGTAAGTTTCAAAGAAACAAACTTATGAACTTTCTGTAACGAAATACATTCTATCTGCTTTATGAGTACTTGAAGTAAACTATTGGTTGGAAAAGAAAATTGAACACTACTACTCAACAAACAGTGTCTAAGATGAAATCAATGCAGACAAGCAAAAAAACTTCGCTTTCAGATATTTTCTGCCCCATACTCTCTTACACTCATCTCTTGTGAAAAGTCCATCAAGAGCTTAAATCTATGATCCGCTTATGACAGTTTTCTCCTTATACATATACATTTAGTTTAAATTTGGTTTTCTATAGAATAGCAATAGTAGTATTGTTTCTACGAAGAAATCTTTGGAGATCAGAAATATCATGTATGATTATAAAAGCTGAATATACAGGGTGGTTATTAATTAACGTGAGGCGTTTGGAGCCTTCTAGCGCGTGAAGTACTGGGGGGAACATTACCAAATTTCATGGGCACATATATTAGACAATGGGATTTCTATTTCTGAAATTAAAAAAATAGTTTAAAAATGGCAACGAGGGGAAATTTTGGCGCTGGAAAAGTGTATTACTCTGATTGTCGAAGAATTAAATGCTACTGTCAAAATATGCATCCATTGTATTTGCAAAAATGGTATTTGTATCACAAATGTAGTTGAATATGATCACCATAGTGAAGTCGCAAGAATTTGGTACAATGCACAACATTTTCCACGGCAGCTGGTAACATATCAGAATTGGAAAACAGCAGTCGAAAACTTTGTACTATGTGAAATTAGTAAAAATAGACAACGTTTAAAAAGTACAAATAAATACGATTAAAAGAGTTTAAAACTCAGCAAACAGTTGTTTCGGGGTTATAAACTGCAAGCCCCATCATCAGTACATAAAACTTCCCAACTTAAACATCCTGTACAGGAACTTGGCAGATCAGGGATTTATAGCATTTCCTGTCAATGTAAATTTAAATATATTGGACGGACTCGTCGTTCTCTTAAGTTCCGTATCAAAGAACACGAGAATTGTGTAAAGAAACAGGACTGTAAACGCTCCTCCATTGCTCAACGCTGTTGGTCCCGTAATCATAATTTTGATTTTTCTTCGGCTAAAATTATACACGGGTGTTCTTCTTTTTTTATTTTAGATTTTTGGGAATCTTATTATCTCTGGAAAAATTCGAATTCAGTAGTTAATGATTTGTTGAGCTTCCCTTGTTTTTGCCCTTTCCCTGGTATTTGGAAATCTTTCCTTTAATTTTCCTTTGTCCAATACATTTCCCTGCGCATAGATGTCACTATTGTTCATCTGACGTGAGAGCTTCCTAGTGAGAGCTTCCGGTTCTCACTTCTTGGTGTTTTTTATTCTGGTTCATCTTAGATTCCCCTGTTCACTTGTCAGTTTTTGGCATGTGAACCTGTCTTTTAGTTTTTATTTTTATGCACTGACAATGGAGCTTGCAGTTTATAGCCCCTAAACAGCTGTTTGCTGAGTTTTAAACTCTTTTAATCGTATTTATTTGTACTTTTTAAACGTTGTCTATTTTTCTCATATCATGATTTATCGATGATGACGATAGTAAATTTTTAGCAAATTTTGCATTATATTTTCAGGTTTAGTGTTGCATAAACCTGAATGTTTCCCTTTCTAGCGAGAAGATTTAGTGTCACCCAATGTACGCACGTAATTTACATCCTAAGGGCCATGCTCCACATCGACGTAAAGCAGAAAAGATAGGCAGAAGCGTAAAATGGATTCAATGGTGTTCCTATGGAAAGTACCCGGATTTTCGGTTTCTGCCTTCAGTTTCGGTCGCGCTTTACGCTGATGTGGAGCATGGCCCTTAATCTTTACTTAATAATATAAAGCTGTAGAGTTTGTTTGTTTGTTTGTTTGTTCGAACGCGCTAATCTCGGGAACTACTGGTTCGATTTGAAAAATTATTTTAGTGTTGAATAGTCCATTTATCCAGGAAGGCTTTAGGCTATAGGAGTTATTGTTATAACTAAAAATAATAATGCAAAAAATAATAAACTCAAAGAAAAGAATTAGTTTAATATCTTCTCGAGAGATGGCGCTCATAAAGAGTATTGCTAAGCTTTTGGAGGCGCCCTCTACATTCAATGGTTGACAATCAAGCAGTTGCTCTTGCCTTTTAATGTGGATTAGTTTCCACTCTTCTCGAGAGATGTCGTTCGTTAAAATTATTTTTTTAGCAACTGTGTAGAGAGCGCTGGTTGACAATTGCTCTAGCCTCTAGAGTCTTGCCTCTTCCCACATGGCTCAGATCACTAAATGGTTTTCTAGTTTTTCTTTGATATTCAGGTATATAATTTGTTTTGTAGGATTTTTCTATTAACTTTTGTCTTCCTTACTTCTGCATTGTTAGTATTTGTTCTTCATTTGTGGTTGTTCTTTGTAACTTTATTATTATAGTATACCTCAGGTACTTAACTAAGCACATAATTTAAAACCATAGTATATTTATATAGGGTATTGTTTTCTTATGTAATTGGTAGGTAAGTAGGTTTTAAATGAGTCAAACCTTTTTTTTTAATGATTTGAGATAGTTACTAATCTAAGTAATAATATGATTCGTCATATTTTTGTAACGTTTTTACTATTTTGTATCGTTGGTACTAAACACATAATTTAATTGCTTAGTATTTTTATATTGGGTAGTGTTTAATTATTCTTTTAACATTTTTTTCCTTATGTAGCACATATATACGTTAGCTTCAAATGAGTCTAACTTTTTTTTTAATAGTTGCATATAGTTACTAATCTAAATAAATAATTTGATTTGTCATGGTTTAGTACAACATGGGTACTTATCTAAACACATAATAAAAGTGCGTGGTATTTTTATATTGGGTATGGTGTTAAATAGTACATTTATACAGAGGTAGCCCGCGCAACGCCGGACCACGAAGCTAGTCTAAAATAAATATTTAAAGCTTTTTCAAAGCAGCAAGGCTATTTTCCCTTATGTGATTGCGAGTCTGGTATGATGGAGTTGACCTACAGTAAGTATCTCCCTTTCGCCTCTTTTTATAGAAGTTGACTGCGTAAAAATTTCAGTGGAATATTATACACAAGGGCAAAACCTAATCGTATTTTCAAAGGGATTTTTAACTATGTGGTTTAATTCCATTCAGTTTTTTTTTTTTTTTAGTTGAACAAGAGGAGAAAAAGTATATTTATTCTCATTGAAACACAACGGAAAAACATAATCTTATTTTTGTGTCTTCATCCTATTCTGCAGTTCTGCTTTTGCAATAAAAATTCAGCACGAAGACGAAATGCTTCAAACTAAACATTCTTAACACTGGATCATGTCATTATTTGACTCTGTAGTTCGAGAAAATTTTAGACAGTAAACAAATTTATTATTTTATCACAGCACGCAACCAAATTCAGCAAACATTCTCCATGCTTTACCACAAGAAATGTGGTAAAAAATAAATAAAAATAATAATAATAACAAAAAAATTCGTTTCTACTCTTTTTCTACGCTGCTTTATTAAATCATCACTGCCCATTTATCTCTTTGCGGTGGTGAAGGGGGAATTTTTGAGATGAAAGGTGACGCAAATCAATGATCATAAATAAAAATGAAGGACAAAAATGTTTTTCCGAAAAACCAGAATACCGCATGAAGGCAAACCTCGGTATGTTTAAGTACTTATAAATCCTGGATGGAGTTATTTACCGAGGAAGAAATCTATTTATAACTGTTAAATATACTATCGTGAATAAGATTTGAGCAAATAGCTTTTTGCTGAAAAATGAAATAGGAATAATCAACGTAAAAGCGCACAAAGTTGGCAAGAATCTGCAGACACGCGTTTCGGGGCTACAAGGAAATCCTTTTCAACACAATAGAGTGCGAGCATAAGATGAAAAGTCATCCGAGAAAGGCATTTCTGGGAGTAGAATTGATAAATATGTCTTGTCAAAGCGCTTCCGCGTCGAAAAATATGGGTTCCTCAAAATTGCCTCTAAGAGGTTTTTACTGAAGCAAGAAAAGCAAGCACACGAATTTTTGGAAATATCACAGCATTTTTCCCTTGAAAATATTACTATATTTATGTGTATCGAAATCTATTTCTTTCAATGCGATCTTGTTATTTTGTATATCATACGCAGTTCTCTGCTTGGCAAAACATAAAAAATAATTGATAAACAAAAATTTGTGGACCACCGAACTTTCAAGCTTACATATAAAAAATTCGATTGCAGGAAGCCTGTTATATTTTTTATTTATTCTTGGGGAACATTTTCACTTTTACCAAGGATCATGTAATGATAAAAAATGCATTTCCTTTTTCCATAAGGGCTAGTTAGGGTTAGTGGGCCCCCTTTTAAGAACAGTTTATTTTTAAAGCCTTATACTACAGCTTTAAAGCAAAACAGTTTAAACTTGCTGACTTATTTTATCTTGGACGTTATTAATAAACCTAAGTTCAGAATTATTTCCTTAAAAAATGCTTTAAATATTTTTAACTATCGTATTCTTTAAAAAATGACGTGGGGGACCCACTTACCCCCTAGTAAGGGGTAAGTGGGCCACCCCCATTTATTTATATTTAAAGTGAGCAAATATCTAGAAAAGGGGGTTTGCTGGCCCTACCTGATAAAGTATGCAACACTTTAGAAGAAACAATTGTTTTGTAAATGTATCCTTTAACGAGATATCTACTTACATTTAAATGTGTATGACAGAAAATTATAAAACGGAATACAAAACAACTAACTGTGTCTGTGAAATTCATTAAAAGCCGTTAGGCATATTTTTTGGTTTTACATATAAATTAGGGTTAAATAAACATAATAGAGTCGATTAAGGTCAATTTTGTAAAAACAGAAAATATATACATAGGTTGGAAAAAAATGGAAACACTTAATGGCAGCGTCTATTTGAAGTTTGCTGTGAGAGAAACATTATCATTTTATCCTCACCTATAATTCTAATATCACTTACATTAAACCAATAAAAAGTGTAGCTGTTTCTATTCTTTCTATAAAATTTGGCAGTTTTTTTCATTTGTATCATATTCTAAAATTAGAACTTCATAGTACTTTATTGTTTTCTTTGATCCAAGTTTCCCAAATACATAGTAACCAGCTTTTGCAGTTTTTGTAGATGAACCATCAATTCCTTCTAGGTTTGCATCATTATCTTTCATTTCATCTTAGAAATTGCTTCATCAGAACAGCTTTTCATTTTGAAATCATCATTACTATGAGGGGACCCACTTACCCTGATAGGGAAAAATTACGGAGTAAGTGCGACCCCTCCCCTTAAATACTTATTAATAATACTTTGCGTAAAAATTCCAATTGCAATGTGTACTTCATGTTAAACTCCACAAGAAAACTTTATGAACATAGAAAAAATAAAATAGACTAACATTGAAACACTTCTTTGAAAAATGTTGTTTGAACTCGCCAAAAAAATTTTTTGGAGAAATTTCTTCGACTTAAGTTATATAATCTAAAAAAAAAAAGTTCCATGAAACCCAAATACACTCAGGCACATTGAAAATAGCGACCCAAGAAGAAAGCATCGGATTGAAATGAAATTTAATACACATAATGATACAGATGAGAGGTTCACTTGATCTTAAAATCAAGACAATTGAACGAATACAGGGTGTGCAAGGACACACATACAGAGCAACTTCAATAGCGCGTTGGACCACCTCTAGCTAAAATTCATGCCGCCATACGGCCCGGCATTGAGTTGATTAGACGCCTGATGTTGTCCTGAGGCAGATGGGCCCACAAATTTGTAACAGCCAACTCCAAATCACGCACAGAGTGACACGACGGCATCTGACGTTTTACCTGATCCCACACATGCTCTAAAGGGGATAAGTCGGGGGAGCGGGCCGGCCATGGAAGAGTCTGAAAATGACGTAGGAAGTCTTGAGCAACTCTTGCTGTATGCGGACGAGCATTATCTTGCTGGAAAATTGCCCCTGGGAGACCATTTAGGAAAGGTCCTACATGGGGTCGAAGAATATTATCAACGTACCGTTGGCCGGTTAAGTTTCCACGCATCACAATTAGATTGGACCGGCTATCATAGGATATGGCCCCCCAGACCATTACACCAGCTGTGCGGGCAATGTGACGTAGAACAGTGTGGGAGGAATTGTACCGCTCAGCTGGGCGCCTCCACACCGGTATACGGTTATCATCAGTCCCTAAAACAAACCTAGACTCATTACTAAACACAACTTTTTGCCAATCTGTGATATTCCACAATTGATATAGCCTTATACCGGTGTGGAGGCGCCCAGCTGAGCGGTACAATTCCTCCCACGCTGTTCTACGTCACATTGCCCGCACAGCTGGTGTAATGGTCTGGGGGGCCATATCCTATGATAGCCGGTCCAATCTAATTGTGATGCGTGGAAACTTAACCGGCCAACGGTACGTTGATAACATTCTTCGACCCCATGTAGGACCTTTCCTAAATGGTCTCCTAGGGGCAATTTTCCAGCAAGATAATGCTCGTCCGCATACAGCAAGAGTTGCTCAAGACTTCCTACGTCATTTTCAGACTCTTCCATGGCCGGCCCGCTCCCCCGACTTATCCCCTTTAGAGTATGTGTGGGATCAGCTAAAACGTCAGATGCCATCGTGTCACTCTGTGAGTGATTTGGAGTTGGCTGTTACAAATTTGTGGGCCCGTCTGCCTCAGGACAACATCAGGCGTCTAATCAACTCAATGCCGGGCCGTATGGCGGCATGAATTGCAGCTAGAGGTGGTCCAACGCGCTATTGAAGTTGCTCTGTATGTGTGTCCTTGCACACCCTGTATTCGTTCAATTGTCTTGATTTTGAGATCAAGTGAACCTCTCATCTGTATCATTATGTGTATTAAATTTCATTTCAATCCGATGCTTTCTTCTTGGGTCGCTATTTTCAATGTGCCTGAGTGTATATGCAAAACCAATCACTGTGATAATATATAACATGATCAGTATTAAAAAAAAAGTATAAAAACCATATGTGTCTTTCAGTTTTAAGGAGGTGGCCCACTTACCCCAGTATCCCACTTACCCAAACCAACCCTAATGTTTTATCAAAATATTGAAGTTTTTGATTATATTACATCCATTTATTTTCTTTAAATTTGAAAGTTTGGAGATGATTAAGCTTTATGAATCCGAGAAAGTCAGGCCCGTCATTTAGGGGGGCAGGGGGGGTCCATTGCCCCCCCCCTGACTTTGAGAAATCAATGCATTTACATATAAGTTACATATAAGTGGGCGTGGTTTTTGTTGTTTTCTGGTGAAATTGTATTGGGTTTTTACCCTTTGCCCCCCCCCCCTGGAAAAACTTGAAATGACGTCCCTGGAGAAAGTTATGAATTTAGAGATATAACGTTTTTATTATTCATCATAAGTGATTCGTTTTTTTAGTGTTCAAATTATTTTTATTTGAACTAAATTTTACAAGAATTCTTACCTTTTTTGAAGAAAATACATGAAATAAAGTAATTAACATAATTAAATGCCATGTAATTTGTTTTTTCACTTTACAGCTGAATTTTAGAGCTGCTTTCTAGAAAAAGAAATGCTACGAATAGTCCGCTTCTCTATTGTTGACGGTCGGAAAATTAAGAAAATCATTATTTTACATACACATCACTTACAAAATTGAAAACAAGCAACAATATTTCAAGAAGACGTTTCGAGCAATGCTTAGTTAGAGCAACTCTGGATTTTCCTGGTTTCAATCCGTTTTGAAGTAGATTAGTCTGACAACGTTAGTGAGGACGACTATATATATTATGTTCCGCTACAATACTTTCACAATAGATTGCACTTGCATTCCGTAATCTATAGTAACGCAAGAAAACCGAGTGCAAGTGTTCGATAACAATCGAAAATTCCTCTTCTTCCCTAGCTATCTAAAGCCGAAGTGAAATAATGAATGAATGAATATATTTAAATTTCAAGGATTGTCTTATCCCCCTTTCAGAGTCTCGGCAGAATTATACTAGGACATGCTGAAAAGAAAAAAAAATCCAGCGCTTGCAAAACGCATTGTAAATGAGGCGCTTAACGAATTCAGACGTTTTAAGACGAATAAGAGACTATCAACCTTAATCGTTTTAGCTTGCTGAACGGTTTCAGACTGCTCACTGCGTCGCAGACTGCAAAAAAATAAAATGTTGTTTTTACAGTAGAATACTGGCAGCAGAGGTTTCAGTTTAAAACTGTAAAATGCACTGTAACGAAATGTAAAATTAGCAATTTTACAGTTTATTACTGTAAAATTGGCAATTTTTAGTTTGTTACTGTAACATTAGCTTCATTATACTGTAAAAACAACATCTATTTTTTGCATTGCAGAAACAGCCTTTTACATAATTTCATGAATTGTGAGAAGAGGTGTTCTAGCGGAACATAAATAATTTTTCTTTGAAGAAAAATATATAGTTTGCTTTTCGGTAGATCTGTGATTGATACACATTTTGAATTTGGAGAACAAAACATATTCTACTTAAATTTTCAAAATAAATCGAAAAAAGTTAGTCATCGTCTTATTTATCTAGTTATACACGTATTCATTAATTTATTTTTGTTGATTACTTAATTTGTTTATTTTGAATGCCAGTATGTCGTTTTCAATGAAGTGTTTTCTAACTTGCGAAACAGCATACTGGACAGGAAAAAAGGATGGAATTAAAGTTTTTAATTGAAGTGGGGAGTAAAGTCAAGAAAGGTTAATTATCTACCGGCAAATTACTGTACATAAACTTATTTTTCTTGAACTTTTATGATGCTTTCAAAATTGGGAAAAAGCACTATGTGTACTGGCAGAAAAAATATACCTATATATTTTACACGTTAAAAAAAATTACATTTTATTGTAACTCTTATTAATAGATCATTGAATTTCATAACAAATTCAGTTATCTCGCGAGAGCTCGCGCGGGGTCGAAAACGACCCCAGCAGTTTTTGTTTTAATTTCCTGAAATTTCATAGCCAGATGAGGAAACCATCTTTTTGGTAGATGCAATTGTGTCCTTGATTGATGGGCGGGTGTGGTTGGAATTTTCTCAAACCCTTTTCATTCTTGTAAACAAGGGAGGGTGTTAAGAGATACTGGGGTCGTTTTCGACCCAGTGCGAGCGCTCGTGTGACAAACAATGGCGCGAGTTATCCAGTAAAAAATGCATCTTTTTTTCTGCAGCAAAATGGAATTGTAATCTTTTACCTATACCCTTTTCTGAATACTCTTCTTACTCTTTCCAGCACCCTCTTTAGAGTTTGAAAAACTATGAAATGACTGTTACAGTACTATCCAATTCTAAATTATAATATCATTTAACAAATAAGCATAAGCTCTTTTGTTTTGTAACAATTGACGTTAATGCTTGTATAAAATTTTACCCAGTGATATTCTTTTTTTCAAAACGTAAACATTTTTATATGAAGCAGAATAGTTTTCTTTCACAGCGATTCAGAACACACTTTCGTTACTTCTTTCAAAACGCTCTTTTGAGCTGGAGAAACTGAAAAACTATAAAAGTAATTGACATAGGGGAAAATTTGCAGAACACCGAGCACTTTCTTTTTAGTGTTTCACGGTAAAAACGTAGATGACAATGAATTCCTATTTTAGAATCGTGCAGTCGGAAATTCCAATTACAGCTAGCTTGGATTGTCCCTGGAGAAACCTTCAATTTTACGGAGACTTTTTAATAACGTAGGATTTTTTTTCCAAATGACTTAGGGCACAAAATATTTTTACTCTTGCATCTTCAAGCTTATTTTTTTGCTTTTTAAGCTCTAAGTTCTTTAGATGAGTAAAGTTTGAATGAATTCTAAGACATTTTAAGAAGTAAGTCTCGGAAATTTGGAGCTATAGCTGCGTTTGGTGCTAGCTTTATTTGTTTATTTATGCTAAAAGGTGAAGCTCATTTTTTGAGTTTCTCGTGCTATCGTTATTTGTGTTAAAGACTCAGTTTGGCATGTGTGCAAAAAGCTTTCTGACAAAACCAATATACCATATGATTCATGCTACAAAAAAGTTTGTATTTAAGTTCAACATATTTGATGAATTGGTAAATCATCAGATTTCAGTAAAAGTAATGTTTAAGCATGATTTTAGAATCGAGATTTTCAAAAGGGTTTCGAATCACTAAAAGAAATACTAATTATTAGTGATGAACTTAAATAAACCAAGTTAAAAGTTTTAATTGCACCAATCTCAGCCGATAAAAATATGTTGCTTAAGTGTTTGGTAAACCAGCAGCAAATCACCACAAACTGTTTCATGGGGCTATAAGTGTAACCATGATTGCAGCTCATTTAGAAACGTTAAGTCTATAACTTGCAAATTTCGGTATAATTCCCCTTCTTTGAGCATTAAAAGTTTTTATTTCAAAAGGACAATTTAAAAAGAAACGGAAATAACGTTAATTTTTTTAATTAGATTTTAGAGAAAAAAAGAAAAAGATAATATTACAAACTTTAAAATTTATAAACAGCATGAGGTCAATACAAAAAGGCTTTTTAAACATTTCGAGCACAGAAAACTTATTCTTACTTTCAGAAATAAAAGAATTTATTTCCTTTGATGAAGAAACATATAAAGTGTTGTGGAAATAGCTATCGACAGATCTTATATTTGTCCTATCATTCCACAAATTAAGCAAATCTCCGAAATGTTCCTGCAAATTAATAAGTGGCTAATAAGTCTAATTTTTGCCAGTGATTTATATAACCAAGAAACATTAAAAATTGCAGCTAAATCTCACTAACTTCAGTAAAATTAACTTGAAATCTGAATAAAGAACAGAAACCATCTTAACAAAGTTAATCGTGCTTCTAGGAATAAATTAAGATCTTTAACAGAAATTAGATCTGTATGTTTAGTAGCAGCTTGGCTCCTGAAGCAGAAATATCCTGAACCTATGATAGAATAGCAAGCAGTACCGAAGCTGAATGCATTTTCTCACTGGCAGCTAAAAATATTTTTCATAACAGTGAGCTAACAGCTAAAAATATTTTTCACAAATTTGCATTCGTGAAACTTGTAACGAATCAGGAAATTTTCCGTCGCGTAACAGAGCGAAAACAGATATAAAGAATTGAAGGGCTTGGAAGATGAAGGGGCTATCCCAAGTAGCATCAACTCATCGGATTTTGCTCGGCCGAGCATCGAACTCCTCGTAAACTGATCCCGTAATGCACGATGACATCGTTCCGATCAGTATCCGAGCATGGTTTTCGATGAGCTACTTTTCATCGGAAAGCGATATCCTTCCGATCAACTTTCTCGATGAAAATAAGCCGAGCATTCAAAATTGTTCCTAAATTCATCAGCACGGGACTGCACTGCTCGTAAATTGCTCCAAATCTCATCGTATTTCGAGCAAACCTCATCGAATTTTGCTGCTCGGGTTCTGTTTGGCCGATGGAGGCCGATATTGGAGCAATTCCCGATGAGAACTCATCGAATATGAATGGCCGATCATCGGCCGATGAGATTATGCTGCTAGGGATGTTACATTTTAAAAAATGAGCACTCTGGACAATGGTGGACAATGGATACAGGTAATCAAATAAAACTTGGTACATCAAATAGTAGATGTCATTAAACCAATTTCATACGCACACTAAAGACAAAATCAGAAAACAAAAACGCTGCAACAACTGCAACAAAAAACTTTGAACTTTAATTACTCTCAATTTATGTTTTATCACATAACCCCTTCATCTCCCAAGCCCTTCAATTTAGAGAATGTGCACTTTAAACCAATAATAATAACGACTGTTTTTGCCATTGTTTTTCATAAAATCACCTAGAAATGCATAATCCCATGCTCCAAACCTTTTTGTTCCACATTTCGGGAAAATAAACCTAACGGATTTGTCCTATACTACAAATAAAGACATACTTTCTATTTTATTATTATTGAAACGACTTTTTTTATCTCTTATTATTATAGCCTTCTGCTCATATTTTTTACGATTTCACTCTTCCTTGTCTCCTAAATTCTACAACTCGTTCGCTCATATAATAATAGTGTTCATGCTAGTGTCATACAAAGTAGCCAATTTTTTCTGCCCTGCACTCACAGTAATCCCTCGTTTTCTCTCTCATCAATCAAACACATTTTTAGAAAGCGTAATAGCTTTATTCATTGAAATTTTCCATTGAAGGACGTAAATGGCGTTTTTAGCAAACATTAGGATATTTCTTTTTAAAAAATCATTCCCCTTAACGCTTATAAGAAGATAAATCATGTAACCAAAATTCATGCCTACACTTTTTCTATAAATCTCTCATTTACGTATCGAGATTCACATCCCAAAAGTATGAGACGTTTACTCATAAATATCCCGATGAGAAACTTAATTTTATGAGCACATCCAAATTATCTACGTCAATTCTTAATCTTTCCGTACAATCGAATATCCTTTAATTAACAAAAAGTGGCGGTGTTCCAAAAATTAAGAAATCAAATACTTTGCACTGGGGATGCACCGATAAGCAAATTGGCCGATTACCGATTACCGATTAATTGGTTGTTGATAATCTGCCGATTAATCGGCTGAGCCGATTAATGATAAGGATGATTGTTTTTAATACTACCAATTTTACCATCACTGTTTTTTCTCTCTTATACAATTCCGAGTTTAGAAATAGTAAGTAATTTATTTCCGAGAGAAGATTTTTTTTTCCATTTTCCTAATTTTCACAAAATAATTTCAATATTTTATCAAATTTCTTAGAACCAATTTTCATATTATTGTCAATAATATTACATTAACACATTGTTAATTATGTTAATTGGACATAAAAATTCAAAAAAAGGGGAGAGGGGAGTCTGTGGTGAGCACTCCAATTTAGGAGTACTTTTAATTTATTTTTTTAATAATTAGTAGCAATTTAATTCAAGACTTTTATTCTTTGTGAAAATTAGAGGTTATCTAAAAGCACTGTACTAAGGAGAAAACTATCGCCACAGGAAAAATGTTGCAACATTGTCTATGCATATTTATTCAAAATAGGAGAATTAATTTATTAAAAACTTTATATCACCAGTGAGGATTATTATTACTGTTAAAAAATTATTCATCATGGTTCAATAGTGAAGATATACTTTAAAGCAGTGGTTCTCAACAGGGGCGATACCGCCCCCCGGGGGGCGGTGGGAAGACGCTGAGGGGCGGTGAGCGTATTTTTGGCGGCAGGGGGGCGATGGACATATTTTGGGCGGTAAGGGGGCGGTGGGTATATTTTGAAATTTCCTTGTAGGGACATGTTTTGGGCAGGTGTGGTAGGAAATACTCATCTCTTATACCGCCAAGGAAATCTTGAAAATTTATTTTCTGGGGTTATCTCTCCCCAACCCTGATCTTTCTCCCTACGTCATGAAGGATAGCCTAAAATTTTCCAAAATCGGTTGAATTTCAGAAACGTTTTTGGCTGAGAGGGTCCCCCCGTTTCATAGCATAATTACCTAAAATAGGCTAAAAATGTGTTTTATTGACGTCCATTTGAAAATTGTTTGAGGAAGAGTCCTGACCCCCCCCCCCCCCACCCCTCCTTGCTCAAAAAACTTTGACAGTCAAATATATATACTACATTTTTAATTGCGCTTTGAAATGTCACTTTTAAAAGCTTCGAGAGAAAATATCCAGAACCACACGCCCCTTTTCCAACATAACCAAACATAGCCTAAAATTTCCTTTTTAGACATTTTCGTCGAAGAACTATGGAAAAATTCATTCTCAAAAACAGTCTTGTGATTTTTGAAAATAATGGCTGAGTGGAATCTCGACCTACCCGCCTCTTCTCCAATCGCGATCAAACAGAGCCTAAAATTGCGTTTTTACGAGGTTATTTTTTTTTTTAAATTTCTACTCAGAGCCTTCTGTCGTTAATTCATCCCCTAACACCAAACGTAGCTAACAATTGTAGTTTTCAGAATACAATGTGAAAAAAAATTCTGGAGAAAACTCCCGAACCTCCTCACTATCAACAAAAGTATTTTAAATATGTGTTTTTTATGCTTCAATTTTTCAGAGAATGCTAGAAAAAGCGCTGACCCCGAACTAAGCTTTGCCTTAAAATAACTTCAATTTTGAAAAATCTTTATGAGGGACCTCTTTTTTCCTAGTTAACGTTACCGAAATTTGCCTAAAATTGTAACAATTTTAAATGTTTCACCCGGGGAGGAATTTCAACCTAAGTCTCAACACCACGATACCTAAGATTAAAGAAACTTATTTTTTTAGACTTCGTTTCCAAAACAAACTTCGGGGAATATCCCCGATGTTTCACAGCAGTCTTTACTCTGATGCCAAAGGCATACTTATAACTTTTGTTATCTTAGCCGACCTTCAAAGCAATAAGTTACTCAAAAAGAATGTTTTTGAATTGAACTTGTCTTGTAATTTGTAAATTAAAATTAACTCAGTTATTTTTTTAAGTTTTATTTTTTAAGGGTGATAGAGGCACGGGCCACAGTTTCAAGTCTTTGTCCCGTATGATGGGAAAAACAGAAGGTCCGGCTTTTTTTTTTTTTTGTTATTGCCTTTCCGATGTAAAATCCTATATCTGTATGTAATAAATAAGGGATGCGTATTGGATAGTTGCAAGTGAATAAGAACAACACTGTTTGGGATCTGACTGTTCAGAGAACTATTTGAACGTAGTGTATTTTTCAAAATGAATTGGTGTTCAAACAAAAGATGTTGAAAATGGAGCATTTTTATATCAAATCGTGTTGTTCTTATTTACCTTAAAAATGGTTCACTCATTTAATGAACCCATTCTAGGCACTTGATTAGAACTGTGACAGTTTTTCAGATGTGAAAAATGCCCGCTTTTTTTAAAGATTATCTTATTTAAAAAATGTAATAGTCCGGGAGCTAACTGTTAAAAATCAATGGAATACTGCAAATCGTGATAAGAAGATGTCACTTGGTAGGAATGTTGCTAATGGCTATACAATGAAATTAATACCCAGAGGCACTTTCAAAAACCGTTTTAATCCAAGATGGCGGCGTTTTTCAAAATGGCGGCCTATGCTACTGCTTTTGCAATTTAACTCACACAAAAGAGGTTTTTATATCAAATTATATGTTTTTCAGGCCAAGGATTTCATTTAGTATGTTGAAAAAAAGCTAAATGTTCATTTTGATGTTTATTTTTTTATTTATTTTTAAGAATTATATTGTTTACGAGGAGACTACATGTAGTATCCAAAATCTTTTAGAAAGTTAGCTAAATTGCGACCGAAGAAAATAAACTGGGAAACCTGGTGCGGTGGTAACCTAACCATGCTCAAATTAGTCTCCTAAGAACTCCACACACATCTCCCAGCGGTGCTGCTATTGTTAGAAGCATTCCGAGAAGGCCCGTTTAGTCTGTGGAGTTAGCAACAAAAACAGCCGAAATATTTCACTTTCGGATACCAGTGTGAAATTTGGTACAAAGCTTATGTACATATATCAGAACAAAAAACCGCCGGGAGACACTTGATCAGGGGTCATGAACTCCTGTGATGACGTCATCAAGATGGCCGCTTTTACAGGTAAATACGTTCGTTTAATTGCTTAAAACTCCATCATAGATTGAAATATTGCAAAACTCAAATGTATCATTTGAAAGCTCTTTGAAAGAGCTATTTGGAAAGATTTAATTTTTCTTTCTGAGGCCAAGGTCCCACCTTTAATGACGTCATCAAAATGGCCGCTTTTAC